>CABHPQ010174362.1:0-50124 GCA_902168405.1 Peromyscus aztecus
GAATGTCCATGGACCAGATAGAGAGCCTAGAATCTGGGGTGACGACAGACGACAGGCAGCTAGGAATAAAAGGGGAGTCCGGCCCTATGCTAGTGACCCCTGTGAGGGGCGTCGCAGGCAGGTTCCAGGGGCCAGGCAGGGAGGAGGTCAGGGGTGCTGGCCATGAACTACGCAGACCTGGCCTGGGGAAAGGGCTAGCCTTTGGGGACGTGCAACCTCACCTGCCGCAGGGTCTGGGGGACCCAGCTTGCAGCCCGCAGTGGCCGCGCACTCTTGGAAAAAGGGGCAAGAGGGTGGGCACCACAGGGAGGAAATCTAAGGCTGGGGGACAAATAGTGGGCTGGAAGTCCAGGGGCGGCTGCATACGGTTAAGGGGAAGGATTTCTGTCCCAGGCGAGGGCACTTGAACCTCTGGGGAAGGCAGCCAAGCTAAGGGTAAGGACTACCCGGTGCAGCGCCCCCTCTTTCTAGTGGACTAGGGCTCAAAGCCCCACAAGGGTCCCGCACATTTCGAGGACCGGGTGGGAGAGGCAAGCCCAGACGAGGAGCCCGCACCCCGCCATAGCGGGCGGTAGCTGGTTAAACAGCTTTGGATCGGCCCACCGACCTTGCCCCAGAGGACGCCCCAGAACAGAGGGCTCGTCCCCTGTTCTTGCTCCGTCAGACCCAGGCCTAGCCAGTTCCCCCCTTCTCTTGTTCGCCAAGGGGGCGGCTCTTTGGAACAGGGACAAAGGCCCCGGGAGTGTGGCGGGCACCATCGTCCCCTCCTGGGGCCCCAGCACACGCGCCGCATCGGCCGCCCGACTGCGCCAGGGTGGGGGCACCTGAGCAGCGTCCAGAAAGCTCTGGGGGTCCCCCACAAAGACCAGAGAATGCGGGAGAGGCTAAGCACGCTCCACACACAGCAGCACTTCAGAATGTTATTTCCTAAGTTTCTTCGGTGGGCTCTCGGGGCTTTGGGAATAACCACACTTGGAGTTAAACTGCATGCAAATAGCATGTAAATAGAATGCAAATTGGCATCTGTTGGTTGGAAATCCTCCTCCCGGCTAGTTTTCTATCTCGACTGTGAACATTGTTTCCCTGATCCCTTCGCTTCTGCGTCTGAAAAGGGCCAGCTGAGTTGGAAGGGGGAAAGATGGGAGGGGAAGGAGTTGCAGTTTGGGGCCCGGGCAGCAAGAAAAGGGCTTTGTTTACAAAGACAGACTCTAAATCTTTACTGGACTTGTTTGTTTGTTTGTTTGTTTTTCAATACATGTAGTGGACACAGAACCGAGTGCTGAGGAAATCCTTGTATAAAATGAATAGATCCAGATCGGGGCGGGAGAGGGGGGCAACTGCAGAGAAGTGGATGAAGAAAC
Source organism: Peromyscus aztecus (assembly GCA_902168405.1). Lineage (NCBI taxonomy): Eukaryota > Metazoa > Chordata > Mammalia > Rodentia > Cricetidae > Peromyscus > Peromyscus aztecus. The sequence continues at coordinate 1,362 of CABHPQ010174362.1, forward strand.
GCTAATGGAGCAAATAAATACCACCTCATACAACACCTGCTGGGACAGGGCTGCCTGGAAAATAAAGTGAGCCCGGCTTGTGGTGCGTGAGGAGACATCTGGGGAATGGCATTTTTGAGTGGACTCCAGCAAAGGGGGAGGGGGCTCCACTTAGAGGGCGATTTGGGGGCAAAGGGCATCCAGGCTGCAGAAGCTTGGAGGTGGGAATAAGCTTGGAGGAAGAGACACAAAGACCATTGTAGCCAGTGTGTGGGGGCGGATTTGGGGATAGGCAAAAGGGGACCAGAGGCGCTAGACAGATCCTGGTCTTTGGAGCCATAGAAAGACATTTAGAATGTATTCTGTTAGGGGCCACTGAATCCTTGCAGGGTTCTCAGCAGGAGGCCACGGGGTGTGATTTTAAAAGCTCCCTTGACCTCCACAAGGAGACAGACAGCAGCTCTTTTCCTTCCGCTGTAGGGCAGCTGTGGTGCAGGGAGTCCCTGCTATGGCTCCAGCCTGGGGCACTGCCTTGAGCCCCAGAGAGCCCTGTGAGCTAATTGGAGGAGTGGCTTGAGGTTTTAAAGATCCACCTCCCACTTCTAGACAGTTCTTATCTCCGCTAGGGAGCCCCCACCCAGGGTCCAAGACCTCTGTAGCATTTCGGCATTGAGCCAGCTGGGGATTCCAACTTAGTCACGCTCTCGCCTCAGAACTGCACCTAGAGAAGGAGCCTAGCACTGAGGTTCAAGCAGCCTAGGCTGCAATTTGCATTTAAATGATTGCTTTTATTTACAGGCTCGCTCGCAGCTGCTTTGCATATTCATGGCTCAGGCGTTGATGTTCTTGCTGTACTAAGTTACTAACCTAAGAAGGGGCTGTAAAGTTGAGGGCCCCAAAGACGACAGTGTCTAGTCAGCACAGGGTAATGAAAATGATGGCACTCAAACTTGGAAAAGCTATCAGAGGGAGGCAGAGACAGTTTGGGTCTGGGAAAGAGTTTAATGTCAGGAAACCTTATGACGGTTTAAAGCGGCCAAGCAGGAAACACACCTGGCTCCAGGGGAGTGGGCTGGGATAGTGAAATGCTGGGAAGAGAGACTGGCTTCCAGCCGCAGTCTGGACTTCTGCCAGACCTGGGGCCAGGACTGGGGTACAGTGGAAAGGCCTGGGGTCAGGGGTTGGGAAAAATGGATTCCCAGCTTGGTCTGTAGATTCCATGAAGCCCGTGGCCAGACGGCTTGACCTCAGTGCCTTCATGGTCCCAACAGGACAATGGGAGGAGGCTTGAGCAAGCACTCCCTGCTTCCTCTGTGCAAGGGCTTTTCACATGGACCTCATGCAAGTAGCACAACCGTCTCTACCTTACAAAGGAGACTAAGGATCACAGAGTTAAGTAACACCAATGTTACTAGTGTTGAGATCTTGGAGTCTGAGGAGAGCGTAAACTGTGGCAGGTATTCAGCTGCGTACAGAGCTATGAATGCTGGGACTGGGAGGCCCCTACCCCCATACACACACACCTGCTCATTTTGTCCCCGTTCGCCCCCCCCCCCATGCTGCTCTCCTGCATGCCTGGTGTAGCTGGAAGAATGATCTCTTTGGAACCTTGCTGCTAGCCACAGGGCTAAGGGGAGGCTGGTCAGAAGAGTTTCAGGGCAGTTTGGGACATTTTGTTTTTCCATCCCCATGGGGGGACCAGAGGGAAAGGATCATACCTCCCAGGAGAAGGCCCGGTGTGTGGTCTCCAGCAGCTTTGGCTCTGACTACTTAATAGCCATGGCTGATTTCAGGGTCACTGGCCTGATTCAACCTTGACAGTGAGACTCACACTCAGGGCTCCCGTTCCCGTCCGAAGACCTGTCTCCTTCCCACCACCTCAAAGGACCTGTTGGCTTTGGCATATGATGGGAGAAGCTGGAAGCCAGTGGTCGATAAACAGATGGGAGATCCCCCCTCATGATTTCATCTCCATGGCAACAGCCCCTCCTAGGAAATCGGTGGAAGAATTTACCCCTGCAGACATTTACCAATCTTTTAGATTTCTCTACATTAACTGGTGTCCTACACCCTATAGTTATCCTTTGTGTATGTATGTGTGTGTTTGTGTGTATGTTCATGTGTGTATGCTAGTGCACATTCCTGTGTGTGTGCACGGGAGTGTGCATTCACGTTTGCTTGTGGCTGTATGTACATGTGGGGGGGGGGTGTGCATCTTTGGTCTTCGTGCTGGTCGGACAAACACTTTACCCACTTGACCACTCCACAGCCGCCTCCTCCTCCTGTTTTGTTTGAGACTGAGCTCAAACTTGAGATCCTCCTTCCTCAGCTTCTCAAATGCTGGAGTTACGGGTGAATGCCACCATTCCAATAGTTATCTCAGTCCTCACCACAACCCAGTGGTGTGGGCGCTGTTATTACCCTCACTTTGCAAATGAAGAAACTGAGGCAAGAAAAGTTAAGTCAGTAGCTCAGAGTCATAGTGTGCTAACAAGTGGTCTGGGGTAGGACTTTTATTATTTATTGATTTGGACAATGCTGGGGGGTGGGACCCACAGGCATGTGCATACTGGACTACTCTTCAGCCCCAGGGTAGGATTTGAAACTGGGGAGTCTGACTCTGGCGAGGCTTGGGCTAGAACAGTCTTGCTACCCTGCTCACACAGAGTCCCACGGAGTCCTCATCAGTCTCTGCAGGGCCAGCACTCAGGACAGTGGAGGGGACTGTTTCTCCACCTGCTGGGGGCTTCCGGCTCCTCTGTAGACAGCCTGTGTGTGTGTGTGTGTGTGTGTGTGTGTGTGTGTGTGTGTTGTAAATATGTGGGATGAGGTGGTATGTGTATGGTGTGGTGTGTGTGTGGTGTGTGTGGTATGGTGTATGCATGTGTGGTGTTTATGGTGTGGGGAGGGGTTGTTTTGCAGTGTATTTAAGAACATTGGAGTTGAGTCACATTTCTGAGCGCCTGGCTGGCAGCAAAGGTAATTAGTATGTGAGCCGAGGCTTGTGCATTCATTCCCATTTATCCTTTACTTCTTTTGAGGAGCCGCTGACCTCACCCCATGGGTTTGTTGCCATGGATTCATCCATCCCAGGCAGCCCTGCCTTGAGGCTGCCTCAGAACCTCTCTAATCTGGTATTGTTCCACTTAAGGATGGAGGTGGTAGGCAGCGGGTGGCTGGTTGAGCAGGGTGGGGCTTACCTGACCAGGGGCCTTTTAGATGGATGGGGTAGTGCCCGCCTGGGGCTCCTGCTCTGTGTTTCCTCACTCATCCAGACTTCTGTGTCTGAGGGTGGCCTGAGGGGCTGGGACAGTCCAAGAATCAAACTTGCAGTAAAGCCTCTCAGAGCCTCTTTTCTAGAAGAAAACACTGGTGTGCACCTTTATGGGCCACATGAGAGTTAGAGCTTGGATGGCAGGTTTCGCTCACTCAGCGACTGCAGGCCAGAACAAAACAGATGAGGGCCTGGGGTGATGGTGGGTGGAGAGGAACAGACCCAAAACATAAATAAGGGAAAACTGGGCTAGAGGGTAAAGTGCAAGCATGAGGACCTGAGTTCGGATCCCTGTGGCCATGCACATCTCTAACCCTAGTGCTGGGGCTTAGAGAAAGGTAGATCCCAGAGGCTTTCTGGGCAGACAGTCTAGTGGGATGGACTCAGTGAGATCCAGGTTATGTGAGAAGCCCCGTCTCCAAAAATGTGAACAGTGCTAGAGGAAGACATCCAAAGTCAACTCCCGGCCAGGGGTATCTGCTTGAGAGAGGACAACATTACACACACACACACACACACACACACACACACACACACACACGACCCATACAACAGAGTCAGGGGTCAAAAGTACTGGCGTAGTGTATAGTGGGGGCAGGGAGGACCTCTTGGAGATAAATCATCCAGCAAAAGTCACCAGTGACTCTTGCCCAAGTTCTGATCTGTAGAAAGCCCAGCAACAATAAGACACTTGTTTGCCTCAGGCTGCACTCTCCTGGCAGCATGTGACCTTGGCCAAGCAGCTCCTCTCCCTGTTCTGCACAGCATTATCTCCTGTGAGATGGGGACAGCCTCAGCGCTTGCCTCCAGGACTGTTCTGTAGATTCTGTTTATTTGGTTTTGAGTGGTAGCTCAGGCTGGACTAGAAGTTACTATATCTAGCCCTGGCTGGCTATGATCCTCTAGCCCCAACCTCCCAAATGCCAGGATTACAGCCCGTACCACCCCATCTAGCTCCGTTTGGCAGATCCTTGGCTGTTACGATGTGTGTCAGGGAGCCTGAGAGCAGTTACTGTCGTTGTGGATTGACAGAAATAGGACCCCCTGGGAAGACTGGATGAGCCAGGGGCCTTGGCTTCGGTGGAGCCCCTTCTTCTCACCCTATACATAGTTCTGTGGAACTGGGTGGCTGCACCCCATATCAGAGCCAGTAGTGACCAGCTTGAGACAACTGGACTCTCTCCTTCGGTGTCTGGCCATGCTTAGTTTCATCTGTATGCCTAGATATGGGTCAAGAAAGGGCCATCCCTCCTAGGTTTTTGAGAACTTGTTGGCAAGTGACAGAAACCCAGGTCAAATGAGTTTCATTCCAACTATGTAGTTAAATTGGTTGCTGGTACCAGGCATGGGTGAATCCAACTGCCTGCCTTTCAGTGGACTGGGACTCAAGCCCATCCCCCAGCTGATGCTCTGGGTCAGCCTTACGCTCAGACAGGTTCTCCATGGGAGAGAGATCTGTCCTCTCCCGCGGAAAGACTCTAACCTTCGAACTTACCAGTTCCATCACAAAGAGAAGACACCCTGCCAGTTCATGACAAACCCTCCTGCTGATTCACTGCTCTGTTTCAGACCACGTGCCTGTTTGTGAACCAATCAGTTCAGCCAAGGAGTAGGACAGGGTCCAGATTGGCCAAGTCTAAGCTGGTGCTGCATTAGCTCCAGTTTTAATTACTTTTCCTGTTGCTGTGAGAATAGACCCCCGAGGAAAACAGGAGAAGGGATTTACCTCAGGTCACAGTTGGAGGGGCCAATCCATCAAGGCAGAGTAGTCAAGGCTGGAGGATCTTGAGGCAGCTGGTCACACCGAATCCAGTCAGGAAGCGGAGGGAGATGAATGCTGCTGCTCGGGTCACTTTTCCTCAGACAGTCTCGGACCCCAGCCTACTGAACAGGGTGGCCTCCTTTTAGTGTGGGTCTGCACACCTCAGTTAACCTAATCCAGATAATCCCTTATAGTCGTGTCCAGGAGCTTGTCTCCTACTTGAGTCTAGAGTCTGTCAAGCTGGTAGTAACCATCACAGATACATTGCTTGACACAAAATAACGGATCAAAACAAAGAGATGAAAGGAGCATTCTGCTTTGTGGTTTTTGAGACTTCATCACGGCAGGGGTGGCGTGGCAGTGGCCATAGACCAGGACTCTGCTGTGATATCTAAAAGCCAGGCCATCAACTATCAAAGGTACCTACTTCCACTCACCGAGCCCCACCTCCTAAAGACCCCTTGATCTTTAAAATACCTCCAGCAGCCACGGACATTTCCCACTTAACTCATACCAGACCCCCAGCTGGGAGCTAGGGCTGAAGGTAACTCTCCAAAAGGAAATTGGGAGCTCTTTCCAGAAATGAGAGAAGCAGCTGTTATGACAAAACTCAGAGCTGCCCTTGAAGGAGAAAGGGGCATTTCCTGGGTCAGAAAGGAAGCAGAAACGACAGTCCTGGTCGTGTACCGCAAGAACACTGCACAATTTCAGAAGTGTGGGTGCCATCTTGATGCTATCCATTTCAAGTTGGGGTGGACAGGAGAGACGGGAAGCAAGCAAGAAGAACTGAGAAACCAAGTCTCGATCTATAGCCAGGCGTGGAAGGAGGAGCTTCACCGGAAAGAGTGGCTGGACACACTTAAAAACAGCCAAGTTCTTCTAAGCAAGGGTGGTGAGGGATAGGCCCAACCAAGACCTGGTGGGTTTCCCAGTGACTCTCATCAGTTCTGACTTTGATATCTAAAACCAGCCTTCCTCAGCCTTGGTCCTGTGGACTTACTGGCCTGCATCATTCTGTTTGGTGGAGACTGCTATTCACATTGTCTCTATTCAACAGATGCAGCACTGTTTCCCTTACCAGTTGTGACATCCAAAATTGCCCCTGGTTGAGAACAATCGGTCAAAGGGTGTATAGGTGAGAGATGGTGGGGGAGGGGCATTGATCCAGCTTCCAGAAGCATCTTCCCAAACAGTATTTCCTCACTCCCAAGGGAAGATGGGATTGGCTATAAACTAGAGAAATTGCCTGGGGTGTGTTGCCAAGATGTCTCCTAATGGGGTTTTCTTTCACTGGCAATCCTTAAAAGGGATATTTGCTCTGGAGACCCTCCACCTTGTTATGGACCAATGACAGCTTGTTCTGTCCCAGGTTCATAGCGTGTTTCCCAGCCTTGATAAGTGGTTCTCTTCAGAACAATGTCTCTCCAAATTGTACCCTGTAGCCGTGTTCCTTGGGTGTGCACATGTGCAGCACACACAAAACTTGCAGGGGTTGGCTGGTTCTTTCTTCCGACCCTGCGGGTCCCAGGGATCTAAGGTTGTCAGGCTTGGCGGCATGGGCAGCAAGCACCTTGACTGGCTGAGCCATCCAGCACAGTTTAGAAACATCAAGAGAGAAGTATTTTAATTTGTTGGAGTTCAAGTGGTCAATGTACAGGACACAGTTAAATAAATAGCTGAACAGGGAGTCCCTGATGGAGCCTCCATGGCACTATTTATGACTAGACTACAAACTGATGGACAATATCTGGGGTGTATCCCCACCCCTGTATTTACCAGAGCGGGGGTCTTGTTTAAGGAGCCCCTCTTCCCAAGTACCTTCTGTTTGTAGCATGCCTTCTCTGTGTAAGCATAGCAGACCACCCCACACCACCAGCCACTTTCTACAGCATCAATTATTTATGCAGTCAATGGCCTGGAGGCCAAGAAGGGACCCAAGATGCGCAAGGGATCTCTAAAGGAGAGGAGGAGAGAGAGGTGGTCAATACTGCATTTACTTAACGGAAACCCCAGGGATGCCGGGCCTTGTGCTGTGGGGAAGGTGGCTGGTTACAGACCGACACATAGGTGGAATTAAAACCCCCAAACTAGCTTAATATGACTAGTAATGAGCATGGGGCACAGCTGTGCAGACTGGCTTCTTGAAGGTCCAGCCTCTTTCAAAAGCAAGGAGCTGGTGTCCGTGGGATAAAGGGCCGTCTGGGCACAAGGCTTGTTCTGTGGGGATTTCCTAAGTGCCTGCCTTGTACCAGGTGCTGTGTGTTAACACTGGCATCTTCACCAGCAATCCTTTGTGGGGGGATTTGTGCCCCTCACCCAGGAGATATTTGGCAGTGTATAGAAGCCGGGTAAATGAGAGGCATCCTACAATGCATAGGACACATCCCAAGGACAAAAAAAAAAAAAAAAAGACCTGTCCCGGATGCCACATGTGACTTAAGGTTGGGAAAGCTGGGTCTCCTAATGAGTAAAAGATACTGTCTCTGCCTCTCTGCCTGTGGCAGCAGACGAAAACAAGAAGGGAGGAGAGGAGAAAGGGAAGGAGAAAAGAAACAAAGCAGACAAAAAAATAATGACAGGCTTGATTAGAGCTCAGCCCACAAGCCCCTGCCTGTGGGAGCTGCTCTGACCTTGGCCCAGTCTGAGCTGATGGCTCTGGAGAAGAGCTGAGGGTAGGGGGTGGGGTGGCAGCGTCTCTGCAGGGCCAGGCCTAGTGACATTGGCCTACACATCCTGATGCTCAAGAGGCTGAGGCAGGAAGGTCACCAGTGCAAGCCCTGCCTGGGCTGTGGTGAGTTCAAATCCAGCTGGAGTAAGGTAGTGTAACTCTACCTCAAAATTAAAATAAAAAATAATTTAAAGGGGTCAGAGATGTAGCCCAAAAACGTAGCATGTATGAGGTCCTAGGTTCAACTATAAAAATAATCAAAGAAAATTAAAAGAATAGGGGTGTGTCCTAGCAGGGAAGGAGGGACTGGGTCAGGACTGTCATTGAGCATCTAGAACACACGGAAGAGAGTGTGGCAGGTTGAACTCTTCGGCCTCCCAGGACAGGAACAAAAGGTGAGTTGGAGAGAATGGAGCTTCAAGAGCTCTTCAGGAGGAAGATGGGATGTGTGTGGGAGACAGAGCATGGAAAAGCTCCTTCTGGGTATACAGGCACATCTGCAGGATGTGCTCCAGGATTCCCTTGGATACCAGCAGCCCTGGTGCCAGCATCCAGCGGGTGTTGCAGGCCCTTTTATGAAACGCACAGTAGTCACACATAGCCTATGCCCATGCCCTGTGGACTTTAGGTCACTTACAATACCTAATACAAAGTCAATGCTTGCTTTGTAATGTCTAGGTAACAACAGGGAACTGTCTGCACATGTTCAGGACAGACAGAATCTTTTTCTCGAATATTCTTCACCTGAGCTTGGTTGAATCTATGGGTGCAGCAGACTTAGCTGGGACCACAGAATGTACCACAGATGTAAGGCTGGGAGGCTTCTCCCTCTGCTGAGAGGGGTGGCTTCCTGGAGTGCGGGTGTGTGACCTGGGGTGAGTGTCACAGCCTTGAAGACCCTGTTTTATCACCTGAAAATGGAGGTCACAATGGAGCCTGCTGCTTCATAGGGCTTTATGAGGACTGGCTGAGCCCAGTTTTGGTCTGGAGTAAGTGGTCAGTAAATATTCCCCATTAGCCTTTGCGGATTAAAGGAGGAGATAAGGGCTGTCCCTTTAAAACGGCTCTCATTCCCTTACTTCGGAAGAGACCAGATTTACAGACTACAAACAGGGTAGAGAGATAAGGTGAGTCTCCATCTCACTGGTCCTCCAGCCACTGCTGATAGTGTGGCTCATGGCTGCTAATCTGGGTCAGGGTTCAAGCAGGTGGCAGAGTGCCTGAAGAGGGACCTCAGTGCCTGGAGAAAGCCAGTGCTGTTATCTCAAGGGCCTGAAGGCGCCTTGAGGGCTACCAGGTTTGAAAAGAGGCAAGTCTTCAGGAAAGTAAGGCCTTACGATGGATTGACCGTTCTCCCTTAATTGTCCCCGTTTTCTAGAACGTCCCTGGTGTCAGAGAGAAAGATGAGAACCCATCAAGTGTTCCCCTTGCCCCTGCTCCTGGTGATTGCCTCGGTCGCTTCAGAGAACGCCAGCACATCCCGGGGCTGTGGGCTGGACCTTCTTCCTCAGTACGTGTCCCTGTGCGACCTGGACGCCATCTGGGGCATCGTGGTGGAGGCAGTGGCCGGGGCGGGGGCCCTGATCACACTGCTCCTGATGCTCATCCTCCTGGTGAGACTGCCCTTCATCAAGGACAAGGAAAAGAGGAGGCCCGTGTGCCTCCACTTCCTCTTCCTGCTGGGGACCCTGGGCCTCTTTGGGCTGACGTTTGCCTTCATCATCCGGATGGACGAGACAATCTGCTCCATCCGGCGCTTCCTCTGGGGTGTCCTCTTCGCGCTCTGCTTTTCCTGTCTGCTGAGCCAGGCATGGCGGGTGCGGAGGCTGGTGTGCCAGGGCACAAGCCCAGCCGGCTGGCAGCTGGTGAGCCTGGCGCTGTGCCTGATGCTGGTGCAGGTCATCATTGCCACCGAGTGGCTGGTGCTGACCGTGCTGCGTGACACGAAGCCGGCCTGCGCCTATGAGCCCATGGATTTTGTGATGGCGCTCATCTATGACATGGTGCTGCTGGTCATCACCCTGGCGCAGTCCCTCTTCACGCTGTGTGGCAAGTTCAGTCGGTGGAAGGTGAACGGAGCCTTCATCCTCATCACTACCTTCCTCTCGGTGTTCATCTGGGTGGTCTGGATGACCATGTACCTCTTCGGCAACTCGAGCATGAAGCAGGGAGATGCCTGGAGCGACCCCACCTTGGCCATTACGCTGGCAGCCAGTGGCTGGGTTTTTATCATCTTCTACGCCATTCCGGAGATCCACTGCACCCTTCTCCCGCCCCTGCAGGAGAACCCACCCAACTACTTCGACACTTCCCAGCCCAGGATGCGGGAGACGGCGTTTGAGGAGGACATGCACCTGCCTCGGGCCTACATGGAGAACAAGGCCTTCTCAATGGATGAACACAATGCAGGTAAAGTGGCCACTGCTGGGCCTGGGACGGTCCCTAAAGAACTAGCAGGGGCAGGCGCTCCCGGACCCAGCAACAGACTCAGCCATCATGAGTGGCCCCCATGCTAACTAACATGGGCTCAGAGCTATTTTTCGTGCATTCTTTTCCTCATGCCAATTGCCAACTAATTTGTTATATAAATCCAGGGGGCAGGGCTGGGGAGGTGGCTCACTTAGTAAAGTGTTGTCAGGGCAAGCAAGAGGACTGAGTTAGTTCACTCGCTAGAACTCAGAGAAAAGGCACATCTTATTATAATTCCATTGTCGAGGAAGTAGAGGCAGGCAGACCTGATCTGTGAGTCCTGGACCCTAGTATCTCCAAAACAAGAGATGGTTTCTGAGGTTGACCTCTTGCCTATGTGCGCACGCGCACACACACACACACACACACACACACCACACACACTTTTGGCTGCCCTTATATCGGAATACAATTTCTGCTTTCCGCACTCTCTGCCACTCCCGGCTGATCACCCAGCCATTCCCTAGTTCCCGGTAGGCATTTGAATTTGCAGCCTACGCCATGTGCTGCTAGATGGATTCAGGCCACCATGACAGGGCTCCTGGCCTCCTCCACCTCAGTCATCAGCAGTGTTCAAATCAGATCCAAAGTCAAATGTTCAAGTTCAAACCCTGCCTCTCCCACTCCTTGCTCTGCAACTTTTGGTAGATTACACGACCTCTCTGATCCTCAGTTTTCCTAATCTGTAAAATAAAAATAATGGGAGGGCATACCGTGTAGAAGTGTCACAGAAACAATGGGGACCAGACCCTGGTGGCACGGAGCATGGAGCTTGTGGGTCTTGGCTGGGGTCTCTTGAAAAGGGAGTCTCAGACACTCAGGGATAGAGGTTCACTTGAGCGGTGGTTCCCGAAAGGAGAGCTCAGAGGCAGGTTGCCAAAATAGCTGCATTTATAAGCTTGTCTCTGCTACAGCCAGCCAGGCTCAGTCCTGCAGAGACCTTCTGAAGATGTATGTAGAATGAACCCCAGAACTGGTTCACCAGGACAGAAGGTTTGGCATCCATCCACTCTTAACTTCCCTCTCTACCATCACCAACACCCCTATTACTTGGCTAAATGTTCACAAGCTCCCCTGGGGTCAGACAGAGAAAGCAAATTTGGTGGCAATTGGGGTGACTTCTGGGTGATCAAGACTACCTGGTTCTGCTCAGGGGTGAGTTCACAGTATGATGGAGGAGAATGTGGTCACCGGTACCCCAAAGGCCTTGCTGTTGATGCTGGACAGGTACCCCTTAGGACTGCTTAAGGGAAGGTGACTGGATCCCACATTGGAGCTTAAATAAGTGACCTTTCTCAGTTTCCCAAAGATGCTTCAGGGACCCATCAGTAATAGTGAATCCCAGTCCTGGTCGGGCTTGATCACCTGACGTGGTCACCTGTCAGCCCCCTTATGTCGCCTTCATGATGAACAGGTGTAAGGTGAGGCTCCAAAGAACGGCGTTTCCTGAGGACTTACAGTTGGAACGTGGTCCATGGCAGGCTGAAATGTAGCAACATTTCTCATTAGCAACATCTGCCCAGTTGCCAGGTACAAAGTGTGAGCCATGCTCAGGAGCTGGCCCCTTTACACAGCCTCGCGAGGTTAAGTGTGGAAGCCCGGGGTACAGCCTGCTGCTCCCCTGTAGGCGGGGAAGCATGTGGAGCCCTCGCTTCCTATACAGCCACTCATATCCTTGTCATACCTAGGTGTAGTCGGCTTCCTTGGCGCCCCTGACCCCTGGCCAGACTCATATGTAGGGGGGATGCCAGTAGCCCCTCTCTGGACAGATGGGAAAGCCCCAGTGTGGCTGTAATCCAAGTTACTCTCTTCTTACATAAAGTTCGAGGCCAGGTGCCTGTGTCTGTGGAGATGTTGGTAAGGATCCAGTGTCAGTCCAGCTGGGGGACAGGAGAAGGTGTAGTCACGCTAAGGTCACCTTTGGAAACCTAAAGACCTCTTCAAGGGGCAGAGGAGGGGCCTGGCCAGTCCTGGAGTGCTTGATTGCACCACCTGTTCTTGCTGGCTTCTCCTGGAGGGCCTCTCTGAGGCCCTGGACTCCCGTGGACCTTGGAAGTGGAGGGAACACACGGAAGCGGTTGCATACTGCCGTGTCTCCTGGGGAATTGGCCCATCGCTCTGTCTGATTCTGACAGTACCTGTGCCCCCCATCCCCCGGGGGTGGGGGGGGTTAAGAACCAGTGGTTGAATGGAATGTTTGATTTCCTTGCAGTAAAACTGGAAGGTCAGAAACACCCGAGCAGTAGGGTTTTAAAAGTAGCAATAGCCGGGCGGTGGTGGCGCACGCCTTTAATCCCAGCACTCAAGAGGCAGAGGCAGGCGGATCTCTGTGAGTTCGAGGCCAGCCTGGTCTCCAAAGCGAGTTCCAGGAAAGGCGCAAAGCTACACAGAGAAACCCTGTCTCGGAAAAAAAAAAAAAAAAGAAAGAAAGAAAAAAAGAAAAAGAAAAGTAACAATAGATGTGACGGCACTTACTCCAGGACTCACTGAGAGAGGAGAGGCAGGAGGAGAGTAAGTTCAGAGCTAGCCTGGGATACACACCAAGACACACAACTCCCAACAAAACAAAGCTACAAATAGTAACCAAAAAAATACACCAAGTGCCATTCTGAGCTTTTTATTTATTGGCTCCCCTAAATTCGTACAAGAGCCCGTGAGATGTTTGGACACTGAGGTGTGAAGGGGCTAAGTGCTACCCTGTCTCCAAAACAAAAGTGGAACAGAACAGCACTAAGGCAGGGTGGTCCTTCACCCATCTACCCATCAGAACCACTTGGGCTGCTAAGGAAAAACACCTGCTCTGCCTCTGCCCTGGACCCCCAATTAAGTCTGAGTCTGGGGTCTGCATAACTTTTTAGCTCTCCAAGTAATCGTAAGGTGTTACTGGGTGGAAATCCCGGGTCCAGGCGCTGGCCTGCCTTGTGGTTTAAGTCAATGTGATGGAGGCCTTTCTGGGGTCAGTAGATGTAGATTCCGATAGCCTGGGAATGCTGTGGAATTTTCCAGCAGGCACCAGCATTTACTTTTTGGTCCTCTGGCTGCTCTGCCCGCCTCAGGCATCCCTTGATAAACAGTGCTGCAGTAAGCACTCTTATCCATTCATCTTTCTGCTTTTTGGTCCACTAGCTCCTTGCAAAAGATGTCCTAGATATGAGTCAAATAATCTGCATTTTAAATCTTGGCACGCCATGCCAGATAGCACCCCAGAAAGGCAGGCTGAGTGTCCACTCTATGGTTGCATTGCAAAACTCTCCCTAAGTCTTCAGCAACCTTGGGTGTTGTCAGACTTTTTTTTTTTAAAAAAAAAAAAAAAGATAAGGTGTTCTTTGTTCTTGTTTGCTTGCTTGTAGTACTGAAGATGGGACTCAGCCTAGTGCATGCTGGGTGAATGAGCTCTGTCTCTATCAGCCCTTATTAGCTCTACCTCCTCCTCTCCCTCCTCCTCCTCCACCTCCTCCTCTTCCTCTCTTCCTCCTTTTTTTTTTTCTTCAACTTTTAGACTATCAAAAATATAGATCCAATAAAATCACTTAAGACCAGGCAGGGCAGTCCTCAAGACAAAGCTCACACAGAGAATATCCTGGCTGGGCTGGCCTTTATTCTAGAAACTCTTGCTTTGCTGGCCAAGGACCATCTGGGCACGCTCCTTTGCCACAGTAGGAGCAGCTGTTGGCACCTTTCACGCTGACTTCGGCCAGTTTGTATTTTAGGAACCCAGCACCATGAGGGGCCTCACCCTCGGAGTGGCTAGTGCCCAGGAGCCGAAATGGTCATGTCCTCCTGCGCTGGGAACTTCTGGCCAACCTCTTGGGCTCTCTTCTCTTGACTGTTGGTCCCTTGAGGTGTCATGAGATGGAAGGCGTGTTCTCCAGGCTGCACTGTGGCTCTGGGAAGCTGCAGTGGTCTTTCTCCCAATATTTCCTCCCATCAGTGAGACCTCCATGTAGATAAACGTAGCTGAGCTGTGCTCATTAGTACCAATGAGGCATGAGGTAAGTGCTAAGAGATTCAAATACACCCGGAGATGTCACACTTCAGATCACATCTTAGAGAGTGCTAACAAGGCATACGAAACATGCACCTTTCAAAGGCACATGTGTTCCCTCTTTTGTTAGGGACCCTGAGCTCTAAGGTCTTATTAAAGCCAGAGGCTTCTTAGACATTTTGTTTACTGCTGGAGACTCTCAGTGAAGTGTGGGGGAAGGCATGGCTAACTTGGCCTCACTTGCAGGGCCTGCATCAGAAAGAGTTGGCATTTGACCAGTGAGCTTATACCTCCACGTACCCACTTAGGAATAATAACATTGCCTGTTCTTCACCTCTGCTGTGAGTTGCATAGGATCAGCTCTGATATTAGTCAAAGGCTTCTGAGATTGGTTACTAGCAATTTTTTTAATTTATTTTAAATTTTTAAAAATAGAATTTGAATGCTAAATTAGTCAAACAAATAAATGAAAATCCCAAATGCCCAAGGTAGCAGGCTTCAGGAAGAGCTAGATTTAAAAAACAAAAACAAAAACAAAACCTCAAGTAAGGACTAAAGTCGACTCCTCCCCATCTCTTGGTGGAGGCATCACAGTCCCCAGTAGCTCTGACCTTGCCAGGAATCCCAGGGGGAAAATTTTTTCCAGAAAGCTTGAGAAAATCCCATAGTTATTTCTGATTGACTCTGAATGTCCTTCCCTGAACCAGTGTGTTCGCAGAGATGGAATGCCCTGATTGGTCAGGCCTGTCACAGGCTGGACCCTGGAGCCCATTCTGAGGGACCTAGAATGCCAAAGGTGCACAAAACCACTAATAGCTTGTGCAGGGGGGGGGCCTTGGGACCATGGGTAGCAGGAGAGTGGAGCTTTGGTTTCTCTGAAGAGGGTCTATTGGAGTGGAGTCCCCCACCTGGACTGGGCTCTGCCCCGCAAGGGAAGCGGCTTCTCCTCCCTCTCATAAAGTAGGAACTGCCACTAGCAAAAGTTCATGTCTAACTGTCCCCCGCTTCCGCTGCTCCCTGGCAGGCACATGCCCTCACTCAGCACAAGCAACTGCTCAAGCCTTGGAGATGCCGAAGCCAGAAAGGTTCCCTGAGTCTCTCTAGGACTCAGTTTCTTTGGTCCAGTTTAGGATGAGCTATCCTAATGTCACCGGACACAGCTTGCTTGCTTCGAATCAACCGTAATGGTTGACAGAGCATCTGGACCTGGTGTCGTGGTTAGGAGCAGCCTGTCTCTGCCAGGCTTCCAGTGTGGGCTCTGCCAGCTCTGTGACCTTGGCCGTGGTACTTAACCTTTATCTGTTGTAAAGGAAACAATAGCATCTGCGATGCCATGAAAACTGACCCTCTATGTCACTTCTCGCGGCACCTGGCTCTACGGTACTTCTGACTCTTGCCCCAAATACGTTGTACGGCTCCCAAGCTGTCTTGCTGCATTGCCTCGGGGAAGACTTTCAAGTAAAAGCCTTTCTCTAGCCAAGCAACATTAGCACTTTCAGTGAAACTGCAGATGTCATCTTACCCTTAAGATTTCCATCCATAGCCCCTTTAATCCCAGCACTGGGAGGCAGGGCCAGGTGGATCTCTGTGAGTTCGAGGCCAGCCTGGTCTACAGAGCGAGATCCAGGACAGGCACCAAAACTACACAGAGAAACCCTGTCTCAGAAAAAAAAAAAAATATATATTTCCATCCACTTGTGGGGATGCAGAGGACAGAGCCTAGGCCTCAGGGGTGTTAGGCAAGAGCTCTGCCACTGAGCCAAGGACCACATTTTAATTAGAATGCATCATTTGGTGAGTTTTGACAAATGCACTGCGACCTATAGCCACCTTGTAGTCTCACACAGATGGCTTCACTCTCCTGAAATGGTCCTCTTGCCTTCCTATCCATTCCTCCCCACGCAGCCTTCACTTTCTGTCACTGGCATGGTGTGAGGAGCCCTCACGGGCTGGCTCCTTCCACTCAGAAGCATACATGAGGTTCTTCATGGCTTTTCAAGTTGGTTTTTCTTTATTTAAAAGGGGGAAGCTTAATTTGGTAGAAGTGCCAGCACCTGGGGCTGTGGAGGCTCTGTAGTCGGTAAAGTACTTGCTGTACACGCAAGAAGATTTGGGCTTTATCCCCAGAGCCACTGTGTGATGCTCGCTTGTTATCCCAGAGCTGGAAACAGGTGGATCCTTGGGCCTCCCTGGCCAGCCAGCCTAGGCAGTGAGACACTGTCTCAAAAAAAACAAGGCGCAGGCTGGAGTATAGTTAAGAGAGTTGACGCTCTCCTAGAGGATGAGTCCACTTCCCAGTACCCACATGGGGTAGCTCATAACCTCCAACACCTTCTTTGGCCTCTGAGGATACTTGCTCAAATGTGTGTGCATGCACAAGCACGCACGCGCGCGCACACACACACACACACACACACACACACACACACAGACATAGAGTACACTAACTAGCTGGATGTGGACCCCTGCACTTGGCATGTGGCATCAGGAGGATCAGGAGTTCAAGACCATCCTTGACTTCAGAATGAGTCTGAGGCTAGCCTGGGCTACCTTAGATGCTGTCTTTAAGAAGGATGGCAACTCAGAAACATCCTGCACCTACTTTAGAGATAGAGTACTAACTCTTTTTGCCATCATTGCTTCGGATTCTTTATTCCTATTTTGGGGTCATTTGAGGGTCATTTTCCAATGATGGCAATCACTGTCCTATGTTTTTAGCAGTCCCCATGTTTTCTGCAGCATCCAGAAATAGGGACTGCTTTTAACTGATATGGTGCATACAAACCTGTACATATGTGCAAAAGAGACCTAACAGCCCAGAGGTGACTGCCACCCAGCCTGGCTGGAGCTGTTTGGGGAGAACAGGACTCATAAAGTTCCCAACCCTCCTGAGGCTGGATCGTCTCCTAGAGGCTGAAGAACAAAGTCCCTTTGTGACTTTTGTTTTGAATCAGGCTTGTGACAAAGGGGAGGAGCCACTGCGGTGGGTGGATAGAGGTACCCAGAGGGGAGGAGCTGGTTGTTGCAGAAAAAAAACCAAAATTCTCTCCCTCCCACCTTTCTCCCTCTGTTTCCCTCCCCCCCTCACTCTCTCCCCTCCCTCCTCCCCCCCTTGTTGTCATCCTGGAAACCCCTCCCTCAGCTCGATCAGCAGCAGGCTTTTCCAATGGAAGCTTGGGGAAAAGATCCGGTGGCAGCCTGGGAAAGAAACCCAGCGGCCTGGGAAGCCGGCCCAGTGCACCGTTCAGAAGCAATGTGTATCAGCCGACCGAGATGGCTGTCGTACTCAATGGCGGGACTGTAAGTATCAAAATATGATGTCTGGGCAGGAGGCCTGAGAGCGTCCAGTGTGGGGCAGCTTCTGCTGGGTGTACCTGGAGGCTGCTTCTCTGGGCTGCCCACTGCAGCTCCATGCATGCATGCCTTCTATCTTTGTCTGGCCCCCTCGACCACCTTTCTTACATAAGAAAAACCTGCCCACACTCAGAAAGCCATCTGTAGATGCCTACCTACTGCTTGGGGCTCTTTACCTGGTGGGTTTTATTTCATGAGTACAGTGCCCCAACCCTCTTCCAGGAAGATGACTAAGGAAAAGCTTCCTATGAGGATGCTCTCATCTTTGCTGACATTCACCCTAGCTTAAGCCCCCTGGTCCCTACTCCATCCAGTACCCCCGGGCTGGGCACTGGGTTCCCCCACCCCAACTCCCTAAGAGACATCCTAGGAAATTGAAATTGTTTCCCTCAAACACCAGAGCAGCTGTACTTACCTGTCGCCAAACAGACCCGCAGCAGAAAGTGTCACCTTTTGCTTTTTGCCTCTGTTGGAATGACTGTTTCATTCCAGCAAAATCCAAAGAGGCACTCATTCCTACATCTCCTTCCAGGCATAGCTCTGTGCGTCTCAGAAACAGTGCATGAGCCAGTTCACATGGACACATTTGATTTCCATTCTTCATTTTGTGCCAATTCCATAATTCAACCTGAGTTTTTGTTTTCTTTCTTCCCTTTTTAATAGACCATCAGGGATGGTCTTTAGTCCCTGAGGGAGGGAATTTTGGTTTTTCTGGCCTGTGAAGGCTCTGTTAGTATCTGGTTCCCTTTGCTTTGAACAGGCTGTAAAACAAAAAGAAACACAGATTTGTGTTCTTAAATCCCCTTACCACCTCCTGGGCTGTTTCTTTGTCCTGGGGCCAAGAAAAGCCTGACTTTACTGTGACCACTCAGAGGGGCCAGCCCATGTGTTGTAATCAACACAACCTGTCCATCATTCTGAAGTCCTCCTGGTTCCTTCAAGGCCAGTGCAGAGAAGGAAACAGAAGATTTACCAGGTAGCTACTGTAGGGTCTTGGGGTGAAGTTCAATGGTAGGACTCTTGTCTAGCATGCCCGAGGCAGCTCATGCTGTCCTCGTCACTTCTTAAAGCACCGAGTTTCTGAGTGAGGAGTATGTTCCTGAGGGTGGGTGACATGAACCTCCAGTACATTTCTGGGGATAACTCAGTCCCGCAGCCCCCCACAGGTAAGAGCAAGGGAGATTGATGCATCAGTTTCTAACATTGACTTTGCAGAGTTCTCAGTGCTTGTCCTTATGTTATTCCAGATCCCAACTGCTCCGCCATCTCACACAGGAAGACACCACTGGTGAAAGACCTTAAGTTCCAGAGAATAAGAATCTCTCTTACCGATTTTATTCCCTGGCTGTGTCTTTCTTGAGGGCGAAGTCAATAACCATGGCCGAGACAGGCTACCTGGAAGCCAGGAAATCTGGGGATTTCGTGTAAATGTGACATACAGATGAACTGGAGAGCTAACAGTGACCGCCCTCCCCTATCCTGCCACACACACACACACACACACACACACACACACACACACACGAACTCGTCCTGCAAACTAAATCAGAGCTAACTGCCAATAGTCTTAGGCTCATTCAGAGGAGCGTGGCTGGGAAACTGTTTCATCCAGCGGGGGCAGGACAGGAAAGAATTCACAGCTGGTGTGCCAGGCTGATGTTGGCTTATATGAGGGGTTTGAGCCAGCCTGCCACCCCCTCCCCGAGTGCTGGTCCCCAGGGAGGTCTTTTGGAGATAACAGTGCCCTTGAGGTTAGCTCATGGACCCTTCTCCCTGGCTTGCTTGCTTGGTGGCCTGTGCAGTTCAGGAGACTTTAGGAGGCTGTGGCTGTGATTCCAAAGTAAGGCCCAACTGGACGATCAGGGAGCTGTGTAGCCGGTGGGAGTGGGGGGTGCACAGAACGTGCCAAAGAGGGGAAGGTACTCCAGACCTTGAAGCGACCATCACATTTAGACAGTGGTGAGCAACCACTGATTCATCTCCGGGCCTCTTGCTCTAGCAAGCAGCCCACCCGCCCCCCTCCCTTACAGAGTGAGAAGTCCCCTCCTGCTCGCTCTGCTCCACGCCCCTTCCCCATTTCATTCCCGTGTTCATTGCAGAAGCTCAGCTAGGGCCACCAGCTTGAAGCTTCAGGGGAGTCAGGCTGAAAGGCAGGCACCGTAGCAGCCTTTTCACAGTGTCCTATGGCTGAGCTCCCCAGGGGTGACCTCTAGGATGGAGAGATGGGCATCCTCATGTCCAGCAGCCAGTGACTTCTAGGGTACTTTCCCTTGGTGTGGCTAGAAGTCCAGGATAGAATGAGTTCCATGAAGATCTCTTGCTGCTTTCGGAGGGTTTAGAGAACATTTTAATCTTGGTTTTCCGGTGGTTCTATGAAAGTGGCCCTCTTCACAGCCGTCATTTGTCATGGCTTCCATCCGTCCTGAGCAAGTCATTCCTTTGTCGCTCGGCATCTCCAGCATCCCTGCCATTAAAAGCCCTGTGTTCTCTGCACTGTTTGGCCAGGATAATCTCTAGCAGCCTTTCCACGCTGAGTGTGAACCTGACCATATGGACTGTACAAACAAGGGTAGGGCCTCTGCATACACTCTAATGGCTACATTGCTTTTTCTACAAAAACTACCCATAAGCCTTTAACCTTTAATGAAAGCAAAATTTCAAAGGTTAGTATTTGGGGGTGGGGGTGGGGACTGACCTCCTCTTAAGCCAGTACATCTGAGCTGAGTGTTTTAATAAATCTGATTTTTCTCAAGACCCCAGTCTCTGCTGTATCCCCTCCCTGCCCTACCCTGTCTTTGCAGAGCCTTAGGGGATGAGGCCAGTCTGGCTAGTGCTTGGCTCTCCTGCAAGTTTTCCTTACAGTTAGTGCCTCACCGTGCATGGGAACCAGAAAGCATGGCACCCAAAGGTCTCCCCTTCCCCCTTTCTGGGATACCCCACCCCCACTCAGGGCATGTGCTTGCTTCCAGAGGATTTGAATCAGTCCTTTATGCTTAAGGACCACCATGTGGTGGGCTGAGAACTTAGAAGCTTGAGGAGGGGTTGGAGGGAAAGAAAGCCAGGGCTGCGTGGGGCTGGAAGCTCTTGCATGCACTATCCAGCCTTCTGCAAAGAAATCTCCGAGCACCTCGGGCCGGGCGGGTGACAAACGTCAGCGCTCCACATTCTTGTGCCAGGAAGTGGCTGCCCATCCCCGCTCTCTGGAGTCCTTTGGAGCTTTCTGATGTCACCAGTGACTTGGTCTGCAAAAGCCCCCCTTGCAGAAGGGAGAAGCTGACATGATTGATGGTTTTCTCTCTAAGCTCTTTGTTGACCGCATATGAGGTGAGCACCGTGCAGATAGCTGCACAGAAAGCAGCATTTCTGCACTGTCAACACAGGACCGATCTGAGCCACAGGAAGCCTCATGCAGCGAGGTCTTTCAGTTTTGCTTTTTTTTTTTTTTTTTTAATCTTTCCCACCCCAATAGGTGATTGCGCTTCTGGGCTTTGTTTTATCTTGGCTAATTTAAGGTTCAGGGTGGGCTGAACGTTCTTAGACAGGGAGGTTGGAGCAAAGGGAGAAGGGAAACGTCCGCTATTTTTCTGATGAGTTCAAGTTCACCTGAAGAGGACTACGAGGCAACTCCACCCAGAGACTGCAGTCAGCTTCCGACAGAACGAGGCTGAAGGACAAACTCCCATGGCACCTGTATAAGAGTGGGGAATGGTCTAGAAAGTCATCTGTGAATAACCCCAAGCTGTAAGCACAACCTAGCATGCCGGGGTAGTAACACCCTGTTGGGACTATGACAGCTCCTCTGTCTCCTAAAGGAAAACCCCACAGTGTTCTGGAGTCTGTTGCCAAGGTGGCGGGACAATGGCAGAGGGGACAGGCTCCCATGTGTCAGCTGTTTCCAAGGTCAAGATCTGGTTGGTGTCCACCCCACCCCCAAACAGATGAGGTCAAGGCCAGCAAACAAGTGCAGACAGGGTGAGAGGGGTCGTCTTTTGAGTTTGTCAAATTGAAAAGTAGAAGAGGACGCTGGCATTTACACATCCGAGGATGTAGCAACCATGTGAGCCGATGAGAGCCCCTGGCAGGTGCTTTTTATTCATAAAGAGCTATGGCTCATTTTTTGATAGATAATATATATTTATTAAATGTATTAATGTGTATTTTATAATGTACCCTCACTCTTCCCCCACCCTGGCTGACTTGCATACTTATGAACAAAATTGTTTGGGAAATTTCAAGACAATCAGTATGTACATATAAATATCACAGATTGAAAAGGTTGTTAAGCATGGGCAGGTTTTATTTTCAAAATGCTGTTCTTAACAAGAAAATAAAGGCTTTACTATTTACCTAAGATGTGTGGTAGCTTGTCAAACAGTCCAATACTACCAAGGAGGCTTTCCTGTGTCTGGAGCCTTTCAAATGAGAGAATCCTGTTGAGCAGCGGCCACAGACAGATGAGGACCATTAAATTAAGAGAACGCTGCTGTAACACTTCTGGGGCTTTGACAATGGAAATCCTTTGCAATGACTGTCTCTTCTTGAGGTGGAAACACAGCTCAGTTCTCAAGCCTTGCCTCGTGTTAATTCAACGACAAAACCAAGACAGAACTAATGCAGAGACTTGAGATAAATTAAAATACGGGCCTTGGCGAAAGTGGGAAAACTGGTGACAAGGACATCATCACTAGGCATGTCAACTGCGGTGGCAGCTCAGAAGGGTACTCCTTACACAGTGGAGAAGCGGGTGGAAAAGTAGCATTTGGGGTAAGGCAGGAAGCTAAGGGACGTTTTCCTAAACTGCGCTTAAGCTCGTCTGCAACAAACCCGGTCTGTGTGCAAAAGGTTCTGTGTCCACCATGCTAAGGGAATGTGCAGTTTGGGCGTGGAGTGACTGGCGTCAGTTAAGGAGGTGACCCAGAGGCAGCAGGCACTTCCTCGTCGTCCATTTTACATTTCACTGCAGAGAGATGAGAGAGAGTCGGGGTCAGTTGACACACCCAGACAGACCTGCCACTTGGAAACTGGAAACACTGACGATGTGGACAGGGTCATCTACAACAAACCCCACTGAACCCCCCATCATGGTTCTGGCCCCTCAGACACTGGGAGGAACACAGGTCCACTATGTTCCAGGATTTCACCTGAAGGCTTGAAGCTACCACTTCCCACCCCCTCAGTTCACGGCAGTTTGGAGTTGAGAAAAAAGATGGATGGGGTGCGGGGTGCATTGTGGGTTAGGGTGCTGAAGGAAGTTTTGCTAAATATGATAACAGATTCAACCCAATCCATTACCTGACACCATTTCATTAAAGGGGAGTTAGCTGGATCAGAGCATCGCATTCTGTGTAAGAGAAATTAATCCCAAGAGATAAGATGCTGTCCCCAATTATGGAAACCCAGTCTCTGGAGGGGGGAAATTCTTTCAGAAAGAACTCTCTTTTAAAAGTGTGTTATTATTACTTATTATTAATATTGTTTTGTGGTGCTGGAACCAGCACTCATCACTGAACTATATCCCCACTGCAAAGATCTTCAATTTGCGTGTGCCTGAGGATGCACATGTGTGCACATGTCTTCGAGGCCAGCCTCAGGTGTCGTTCTCAGGTACCACTGCCTTGCTTTTTAAGATGGGGTCTCTCATTGGTCTGGAGCTCAAGGGGAAGGCAAAGCTGGCTGGCTGGAAAGCCCCACAGATCCTCTGGGACTACAAGAACAATCCCACTATGGCCTGAAGTTTATTACATGGGTTCTGAGGATCGAACCCGGGTCCTCACACCAGCACTGTAAGCAGTTCACAACTGAGCCATCTCCCCTTCTGACCTTCAGTTGTTAAATGTCTTTGCCTCCTGTAACTTCCCTCCTGTGTTAATTCCTGAAAGATTATTCGTGAGTGTTCATGTGCCCTAGCTTATGAAGTGCACCATATTCTAACAGGAACTGGGGTTTGGACAGTTACTGTGTAGCACAGAGGTCTCAGCCACAACCCCCAGTCCATGCAGAAACTTAGGGCACACACCCACCAGACACAAGCATAAGGTGAGGGCTGCAGTGGTCACCACATGGGTCATTTCTTGATGGCAGTGGTGTGAGGCTTTCCTAGAGCTCAGAGTCATTCTGAGATCAGCCCAACTCTTAGCTCCTCCACGGGCACCTGCTGGGACAGGTTCCAGGGCAGATTCCGTTAGAGCATCCTTGCCTTCTGGCCCACCTTGGCTAGGCAGAAATCTCCCCAAGTGCCAGACTAAAAGGTAATCAAGGGTCCCCAGAATCCTTTCCTCTATTTCAGTCGCTGTGATGACTTGGTTTTTCAAACTATTAATAATAATTATACAAGTGGGCATGCCTAAATCTCAGAATCTGAAATCTAACAGGCCCCAATCCAACACTTTGTGAACACTGACCTGATGCCACAGATGGAAAATTCCACATGTCTTAACTCTGTGGAGTGCACAGAATTATTTTTTTAAATTCCATTAAATTATGTGCATACTATATGTATGAATGAATATGAAACCTAAATGAATCTAGTCTTCAGACTTGAGTCCTAGCCCAAGATTCAAATGTAGGCATTTTAAAATCTAAATTAGTCTCTCTCTCTCTCTCTCTCTCTCTCTCTCCCCCACCCCCCATCTCTTTCTCCTTTCTTTCTTTGAGACAGGGTCTTACTATGTAACCTTGGCTGACCTGAAACTTGCCATGTAGTCCAAGTTAGCTTTCAAATAAGAGACCTGCCTGCCTCTGTCTCTCAAGGGCTGGGATTAGATTAAAGGTATGGGCCACTACAAGTGATTCTCAACCTGTATTAACACTAGCCAGAATATTTTTAAATATTTGGAGCCCATAAGAAAAAAAAAAAGTTTTAAATACACAGATGGGGCCAGTGAGACAGTTCGGTGGGTACAGAAGGCATTTGCCGGAGATGGCTCAGCGGTTAAGAGCACTGGCTGCTCTTCAGAAGGGCCCGGGTTCAATTCCCAGCACCCACATGGCAGCTCACAACTGTCTGTAACTCCAGCTCCAGGGAATCTGACACCCTCCCACAGACATACATACATGCAGGCAAAACACTGTTGCACATAAAGTAAGAATAAATAATTTAAAAAAAAAAAAAAAAGACATTTGCCTCCAAGCCTGCTGCATCCAGGGCCACAGGGTAGAAGGACAGAAGCAACTCCTGAGAGTTGTTCTCCCAACTTCACACATTCCACACACACACACACACACACACACACACACACACACACACGGACACACACACACACACACACACACACACACGGACACGGACACGGACACACAGTTAATAAAGTGTTATTACATGCATAGATGCACCTCTTTTGTTGGCTATACAGAATCTGCATGAAGATGCTACATGCAGCTAGAATTCTAGAGCCTATTAACAATGACATTGGCCAGGCGGTGGTGGCGCACGCCTTTAATCCCAGTACTTGGGAGGCAGAGCCAGGCGGATCTTTGTCAGTTCGAGGCCAGCCTGGTCTACAGAGCAAGATCCAGGAAAGGCGCAAAGAAACCCTGTATCCAAAAAAAAAAAAAAAAAGACATTGGTCCTTGGAAGCCAGGAATGCTCTACATTTTTCTCAGTGACCCCCTCCCACATCCTCTGGCCCATGAAATCCTGGGCTGTAAAAATCGTGACTGATTGGGTGCTAGGTGCTGGGAAAGGTCCTCATCTGGAGCATCTGCAGGTTTAGAGTCCATTTCAAGGCACCAACTTGGTGACAATACAGGTGGGAAGAGAGGCAATAATCCCACACAGCAGGACTGCGCTGGATCCCTCTGGTGAACTTGAGCATCAGCAGCAAGTGGATCTTCAGACCTGTGAGGTCGTTCTCGAGTGTGATCAAGGAATGTCCAGTGGAGAGGGCTGTTAAAATTACAACTTCAAGGTCTCTGATGGTTGCTTTTAATTGTCAGCTTGACATAACCTACATGCTGGGAAAGGAGTCTCAGTGAGGGACTGTCTAGATTCTGGTGGACTTTGGACATCCCTTTGAGGGCTAATTGGGTTCATTAAAGTTAGAAGATGCACCCTGAATGTGAACAATGCTGTTTCATGGGCTGGGCCCCGGACTGAAAAGAGCATGAGCTGGCTCAGGCATGCATGCATGCATTGCTCTCTGCTCTTGAAGTGTGACCGGCTCTTTCAGGCTCCTGCCGCTGTGACTTCCCTGCAACAGTGGACTGTGACCTGGAACTGTGAGCTAAAATAAATCCTCCTGCCCTAAACTGCTGTTGTCAGGTACTTTATCATAGTAACAGGAAACTATGGTAAGGCCCCAGCAGATCCATAGAGAGGAGCCCAGGGACCTGCATTTTAACAAGCCCCCCAAGTGACTGATGGATGCTAGCTACAGATGCCAGACCCATAACCAACAGGTTCTACACCCTGACTCCATATAAGAACCACATGGTCATTTTCCAAAGATGATTAGTGTCTGGGCCTCACCCCAGAAAATGTGCTGTCATTGGCCTGAGACCCAGGTATTAGTATTCATAGGGGTTCCTGTGTGCCACTAATGTCCAATTAGAGTTGAAAACAGATTATGGTTGTACTCACT
The DNA here is from genome assembly GCA_902168405.1 of Peromyscus aztecus. Lineage (NCBI taxonomy): Eukaryota > Metazoa > Chordata > Mammalia > Rodentia > Cricetidae > Peromyscus > Peromyscus aztecus. The sequence goes on from CABHPQ010174362.1 coordinate 27,432, forward strand.
TTCAAGAAACATGACTATAGCCCTCACAGTCTAGAATTCCTCTCAGCTTGATGCATCATTGAGGTTCCTGTAAGTCTCCAAACTAAACTGATCTACAACTGTCAGGTAAGTGTACAGGAGGCTGTTAGTAGGTGAAGGGAAGACTTGGCTTCTGGGAAGGATTCCAAGCCCCTGAGTTTCCTTAAATTTCCCTCTGCTGAACCTGAAGAATTCACCTGTGTACCTCTGTCCCTGGTTCTAACTAGCCACACCCATCCCGCTCTACCTCTTTACCCCTATGCTTTGGCCTTGTTCTGGAAAAGGCCCTCACTTTTTTCAAGGCATCACACAGACACCTTGAGGCCTGAGGGGACAGGACTGAGCTAACAATGTTCCTTCAAAACAGACAGCTGAGTGACAGTGTCTAGAGTTGAGAGGCTGAAAGTAAAGGTAGATAGATTGTGGCCTCACAGTGGAACATTTGGCGAGCTTGGACCATCACCATTCCTGGACCTGCCTACAGAGATATCAGTGTCTTCTAGGTGGGCAAGCATACTAGGAAAATGTGTTAGCAAAGGAAATTGAAGGTTATGATAAACACAGGTGACGCCATATCTGTGTTCTGTGCTGAAGGCCCTGAATGCATGAACTACAAGACGAGAACTTAATTGCTGGTGACATGGGGCTGGCGAGATGGCTCAGTGGTTAAAGTGCTTGTTGAACAAGTGTGGTGACCAGAATTTGGATCTCTGCACCCACATGAAAGCCAGGTGGCCTTGGTAGCAGATATCAGCAGTGCAGGTTGACTACGCTGGACCTCCAGGTTCAGTCAAAGACTCTGTCTCAATTAAAGTACAGAGTGATCAGGCCCTCACCTGTGCACGTAAACACCCACACGCACATTACACACAGTCATGCATACACACACACACACATACAAAAGCCAAAATAACTAAGTAAATGCCCTCTTACAGCATCAGAAGACAGGAAATGGCTGTCAGCACACAGGAGAGCATTACTCTCTCTGAGCAGTGAGTGATTCTACAGCAGTGAGCATGCATGAACCATGGCTCTGTGCTCCAGCTCACATTATTAGTCTATTGATAGTGCAGGGTAGTTGCATGGTAGGCTCAGAACAATCCAGAGTGTGGCTCTAGTTTTACAGCAAAGCTTGGTGTTGAGGGAAGCACACTCAAGTGCGGAACTCGGAGGAAACACAGCAAGAGTACCACGAGAGTCGGGCCTGTGGCTTCACTGTCCAAGGAAGAAAGTCAAAGGTGTTGACTTTGAGCCAGACATGGTGATGTACACCTACAATCCCATCACTCAGGAGGTGGAAGCAGAAATATCACAAGTTCAAGGCTAGCTTGGGCTACATAGCAAAACCTTGCCTCAAAAAAAAAAAAAAAGGAAGAGTGTTGACAGTACCCAACTCTGGGTGGTGGCTACAGGATGTTCACTCTATAGTTCATGTGTTACATCACCACCCATCTCTAGAAGTAAATAAAAACAACGGCAGTACATATTCTACTTGAAATCACAATGCCACAATAAAGGACTGGGAAAGTATATTATTGGTTGCTTGAGCTCATTCTCACCTGTCATACATAAATAAGGAGATAATACATAAAATCTTACCACTACATAAGCTTTGAGAAGCCCCAAGGGCTGCTGGGATACAGGAGTGTGGCCAAGGCTAAGAAAGTCCACTGAAGCCCATGTTTTACCTTATGTATCTTTTGAGCAAGGACTGCTTTGCTAAAAATTAAACAGAATTCTTGGATGCAGTGACACACACCTACATCTCAGCTACTGGGGAAGGTAAGGTGGGGAGGACTGCTTAAGGCCCAGCACAGTGAGACCCTGCCTCAACCAGTCAATAGATCTGTAGCCGAAGGGGTCTGAGTCCTTCAGGTCTCGGCAGAATACAGCCCTGTAAAAAGGTGCGTGCTCTGTAAAAGGAGGTTGTGGGGAGGAGGGGATGGGAGTGAGAGAGGGGAGAATTTAGCAGAGCTTCTGGAAGGACCCACTTTCTACTTTAGAGATGTCAATAGGCAGACACCTCGGTGCCCCTGTGTTGTCCTTGTCCCCCTTGGGAAGCTGGTGTCCAGCCAATTCCGGAAGGGCCAGGAGGAATGGAAAATCCCAAAGAGATGTGCCAGCCCTTCTTCAGCTCCTGTTAGCAGCAATGTGACAAGAGAGTCTTGCATACCAATGAGGTTCCACCCATTTCTGAGTCCTGCCATCCTTCCCAGTTCCAGCGCTGCAGCTGAGAACCCAGGCCACAGCCCAGAGAAACCTCACAGCCAGCAGCATGGGATGGAGAGGGATGAGGCCTCAGCTTCAAAGGAGGGGATGTGGGCCACGCCAATTCACAGTGTTCACTAAAGGATCACCAGGAGCAAAGATTCCAGGGATCCACCCAGACTTTCAAATAGATCTCCTGAGGCTGAACCTGGGAATCAGCCTCCACCCACCGCATTCCTTTGTAAGCCTCCTTGGATCTGGCAAGTTTGGTGAAGGAATATTGTCAGTCACAGACTATTAAGTCAACTGTGGAGTCAGGTGTGAAAACAGTGCCTTTGCAGTGAGTCTAATTGGGTCTAACCCTTGGTGTTAGCAATTCAGCCTTAGGGCAAAGCCCTCAAGGAGCTTGTGGGGCTAGGCAGAAAAATATTCAGGAAACTCAAGTCCCCAGTGTTCACACAGCAGGAAGAAGCTGTTTCTGTGAGCGTTCCTCCTCAAGCACGAACAGTCCCCAAGAGTGCTAGGGCCTGAGGTCACTGAAGGGACAGGGCCACTCTCTCCACTCAGCAATTTTTATCAGAAAGTTAACAATATTTATTTGATATTTTTTAAATAATTAAAAACAAAACAAAAACCAAGGTCTTTTATAGCCCAGGCTGGCCTGGAATTTGGTTAGTAGTTGAGGATAGCCTTGAACTCCTGCTCCTTCTGCCTCTGAGGACTGAACCCAGGGCTTCAAGCTGGCTGGGCAAGTGTTCTACCAACTGAGCCACCTCCTATCCCCAGTGTTCATGGTTTTTTTTTAACTTTCTTTTTGTTTATTCTTTGTGTCTTTCACATCGTGCATCTTGGTCCCATTCATTTCCCCGGCCTTTCGTATCCATCCTCTGCCCTTGTAACTTCCCCCTCAAAATAAAATAAAATAAAATTTAAGAGAAAAAAAAAAAGGAAAAAAATCAATCTCGTCATAGAGGCTACAGTGTGACACAATGAGTCACACAGTAAACCCTTTGTCCATATATCTTTACTTGTTCATTGCAAAGAGTCACTGGTCTGATTCGAGGCCTCTGGTTTCTGCTACACCATCGATGCTGGGCTCTCACTGGGACTCCTGTTGATTATTCTACTGTTGCCCTGAGTCATGGAGATCCTGCAGCTTTGGGTCTGCAGAACCAGCCCCTTCACATGCTCCAGCAGATCATGGATGGCATGGATGCTGGGGTGGGCTAACTCATAACCCTGGTTCTGGGCCTGGGTAGTTGCAGGGTTGGCCAGCCCGCCAGCTCTCCCTCATCCTCACCACCAGGGTGAGCTCTCCAGCATTGCCCTGGCTAGTTCACCCCTTAAAGTGATAAGCAAGAGGTGGGGCCAGTTCTGCTTTCACACCCTCTGGTCTGGCTCTCCCACACCTACACCATCAGGGCCAGTTCTCCCACACCTACACCATCAGGGCCAGCTCTGCTGTGTTGCCCAGGTGAAGTGCAGGGGCCACTCTCCTGAGTGCTGCTGCTGATGCTGAGGGACAGGGCCTGCTCTCCTGCTCTTATGACCTCAGGGCCAGCTCTCCCATCCACCTCTGGTGTAGAGCGGGGGAGGGGCATCTCTCCCCTGCCCATGCTGCCATATGGCAGATGAGGAGCAAGGCCAGATCTCTAACACTCACATTCTCTGGGCCAGCTCACCCTCACCCCCGTCAACAGGGTCAGCTCTGCTGTGCTTCCCAGATGAGGTGCAGGGCCTGCTTTCCAGAGAGTTGCAGCTGGCCCAATGTTCATTTTTATTTTACTTAATCAAAGCCCATTTTCCAGGCAAATAATAAAAATAAACATTTCTATGGTTTTCATTGAAGTCTTGACATGTATTCTGTCAAAGTGAGGTTAAGGGCTGTTTTCTCTGATTTTACAGACAGAGGACATAGACAGATTAGGTAATTTGTATGAGGTCATACTATGGGTGGTCTGGCCTCTATATTTGCATCCTTAACCCCAACAGGATCAAAGTCTCATACATGTCCCACTAGGGCAACAAAGATTCCTATAATAAAAAGTACAACTTCCATATGCTGGAGCAAAAGCATTGGGGACTGTGTCATGTCATAACCGCAGACAGCCCAAGAACAGTCTGAACACCCAACTTGAAACCTAGAATCACCTGGGGCAGGAGTCCTCTGGGCAATACTTGTGAGAGAGTATCTTATTTATGCTAGTTGAAGTGTGAAGACCTTCCCACTTTGGATAACACCATTCCTGGGCAGGAGATCCTGGACTACAAATAAAAAGGAGAGAGCCAGCTGCACAGCAGCATGCACCCCATTGCTCTCTGCCTCCCAACTATGGGTGCAAAGTGACCACCTGCTTCAGACTCCTTCCACCCTGACTTCCATGCCATGGTGCACTGTACACTTGAACTGTGAGCCAGGATAAACCCTTTCTCCCTTAAGGTGCTCTGGTCAGGACATTTTATCACAGCAACAGAAAAGAAGACAGCTGGGCATCTGGTCATTGATAAAGGTGGTGAAGCCATTCCAAATGCAATAATGTCACAAGGTTTGAGAAACGAGAAGGATGTCACAGAGGAAACACGGTGGGCAATTTCCTGTCAGCTTTGATGGTGAGGTCAATTTGAAATTGCTGGATGCCGAGTTAACACCCTGAGGGGACGAGGATGACATAAAGACGCCATCCTGCTGGCATCAAGAACCATCCATGATGATTCCTCTAAAGGGAAGGTGGAAGGGAGGTATGAACTAGATTACCCCACCACCACCACCACTTTTCTAAATATAAAAAGTCATTCTCCTTTTAGAACAAGTGGCTCTTACTTTGCATTCACTCCTGGTGAACTCTCTGTAGTCTGCCCTTACATGTGCCCGCCTTGTACAAAATCACAGTCATTACCCACAAAATTACAGCCATGGCCTCTGCCCAGTCACCACTCAGGCTCTCAGCTGCATATTAAAAAAGAAAAAGAGAACTTAACAAAGATGACTGAAAGGAAGACAAGTGAATTTTTATTCCCTTCATGGTTTACAACACACAGTATGTGGGTTGCTATTTAGCTGGGTATTATTTTCTTTTTATTTCTTTTCTCATGTGTGGTGTATGTACACGTTCATGTGGGTATGTGTATATGTACATTGTGTAGGTGTGGGCTCATGTATGTGGAGGCCAGGGGTCAACATTCTGGTCTTCCTCAATTGCTCACTACCTCGTTTTTTGAGACAGGATCTCTCACTCGTCTGGAACTCACTGATTCAGCTAGACTGGCTGGCCAGCAGGGCCCTGGGAAATGTACATCATGAGGCACTGGACACTGCCTAGAGCTCTGTGTCTGTCTGTCCATTCACACTGTCCTCACAAGCACTCTGAGAGACAGCTGTGTTGCCCAGAAGATAGAGGCAAAGGGAGGGTCAGTGGCTTGCCCAGAGTCACAGAGCTGTGGGAATGGACAGGCAAGACTCTCACCTGCATCTGTCTGGGGATGAGCAATCCCATGGGCTTCCTGGCACAATGGCACAAGCCAACAACTGAGAGGTTGTGACAGGAAGACCATGGGTTCAAGGGGAGCTTAGGCCATGTAGTAAGACCCATGCAGTAAAACAAGACAAGAAAAGAAAAAGAATACAATCTAAGCCTTCATATTCCTCAGAGTTGGAATCAGGGCCAGATCAGGAATGTAGAGGAGAGCATAAATTATTACCCAGATTGAATTTTTGTTTTACTAGACTAATCGTCTTCTCTTATTAGCATGCACTAACTGGACGAACAGGGGGTTGACTCTTGACATCTCCATGCTTGTATATGGTGTGCTTTCCTCATCCACTCTCTACCTTCTCTCCTCCTCTCCCCCCACCCCCCCTCTTCCCAAATAGCTTATTTTCTAAGAGAAACTATTTTTCCATTATAAAAGCAACACATAGTTTTAGAAAATTTGAAGAATACAGGAAAAAAATAGAAAGAAAAAAAGAAAGCCCCATGCTTTCTTGTCCCCATAGCACAAGAGGAAATCAGGGAGCTGTTCTTTCCATAGAGAAATAACTACTGGCTTTTTGCATAAATGTCAGTGGCCCGGTAGATTTACCTCCTTCTCCTGACAGTGCCAGATGTTGGGCTGTGTTATTTTTAGGAGAGTTGAGCAACCTAGAAGCCACAAGGCAATCAGGGGGCTGCTGACAAGTTCCAGGGTGGATTAATTGCAGCTTTCTGTTGCTGACTTCTAAACAATGCCCCCAAAGCTGACTCAAAGCTCTGTCTCCTTGGAGGCAGTGTTCCACATGGGCACATTTGGGCTTGGGGTGGCAAGGCTGGCTACCCTGAGACAGAACCCTGTGGAGGATCTTGATTCCTGGAACTTCAGGCAGTGCTGGGATCAAACCCAGAACCTTATTGCATGCTAGGCAAGCTATCTACCAACTGAGCTACACTCTCAGTCCCAAAGGCTTGCTTTCATAGGAGAGGAAAAGCCAGGTCCTTACAGGGAAAGGAAACACAACATCAACCACCGTGGAGTCCCTCAAGGAGGACTTAGTTGCTAAGCACACCAGGGCAAGGGAGGCCTAGCTTGGAATCCCACAGTCTATCACCAGGGAACCCAAACAAGTCTCTCAAGCCATAGAAGCCCTGTTCCTCATCCATAATGGGAATCTGCTATGAGTTATCTCAAAGTCCTAGTGACAAAGACCTGGGCCCCAGCCCACGACTCTATTGGGAGGCAGTTCAACCTTCCAGAGGTGAGGCCCAGTAAAAGGAAGTTAGGTCACTGGGCCATGTCTTTGAGGAGGTTTTGGTTCCCTGGCCCGTCTTTTTCTTTCTCTTTTACATCCAGCCAAGCTTGTTCTACCTCACGATCCCCACCATGATGCTTTGCCTCACCACAGGCTCAAAACAACGAAACAACTGACCCCAGATGGAAACCTCTGAAGTTACGAACCAGCATAAACCTTTTCTCTTTGTAAGTAGATTACCTCAGGTATTTTGTTACAGTCATAGGATGATAAATCTAATTAATATAAGTTGGTAAAAAAAGAAACTTTCAGTAGAGTGCAAAGATTGAAATATGTTGGCACCTACTTCACAGACGTGGTGAAGATTTAATAAAACATTTCTGGATTACATGAAGACTTCACTTGCCATAAGAGAAATGGAAATGTAGCACTTAAAACCAGTATTTCAACACATTTTCTTTAGACTCTTGGGCAAGCTTCAGCTTATGTGTCATTCGTGTGGATTTATGTTAACTTGTTAACACTTTCTTCCTACATCTCAGTGTACACAGGAAGCTCCATTTTGCAACTAGTTAAACTGCATGAAGACTAGAATTTCACTGCCTACTACATTGTCCTCTGAGAGCTGGTGTCTTCCAGAACTCAGTGAGTCATGAGCATAAATGAACACAGGCGAGCCCCATCGGCCATGGTCTGGGCCTTTTTATTTAGCTCTGCATTCTCAGCTGCCAGAGCCAAGACTGAGCCTTTAGAAACATTCTAGGCATCCCGAGAGGGTTTACAGTGCAGCAGCTTGTCCACAACCTGGCAGAGGCTGTGCAGGCTCCACACTGCCTTCAGAGAAGTGGAAACAAATAGTGTCTGCGTTTAAATATCTCCATAAGTACAGCAGGGTAATAAACCATCATTGCCACTCACACTCAGGGATTCGGAGGCAGTATTCACTCGTCTTCTGAGTCAGAGATGCATACATCCCAGGCTCACTATGTGGTTGAGGGTGACCTTGAACTTCTGATCTTCCTGCCTCTACCTCCCCTGTGCTGGGACCACAGGTATGTGCCATTGTGCCTGATTTTGTGTGGTACTGGGGATGAAGTCTAAGCAAGCACTCTAGCTCTACCCCTAGCCTCCACTCTCTCATCTTGATGGTTGACTCGGACCTCAGGGCAGACAGGGTTCAGATCAAGAAACCCCAAAACTCAGAAACCAGACTCATCAGACATCAGAAGGGGATAGGATTAACATTCCAACGTCTCAAATAGTGAGTTCCTTTTAAGGGACCCCCAGTACCCTGGAAGAAAAACATGAATATCTTCACTCACTAACGTGAGAAACCCATTTATCTCCACATCATCTCACATTCTTAGAGAAGATGTCTTATCTCTCCTGTGTCTCCTCAATACTTCAGTCCAGTGAGCTGCTACCAAGTTGTCTGTATTAGTTACTTTCACTGCTGCTCTGACAAAACACCCAGACCAAAGCCATTTAAGGAAGGATGTGTTGATTTTGGCTCATAGCTCAGGCTACCATCCATAATGGAGGCAGGAGCTTGGGAAGGCAGCTGGCTTGCTTCCTGCCTTGGATGCACTCCAAGCCTAGGGCCTGGTGCTGCCCCTAATTTTATGATGAAAATTGGGGCAAGAAAAGCATAAGTTGTTTACACTGAGTTTATACCAGTTAGAGACAAGAGGAGCCAGAAAATGCAAGTGGGACAAGCTTGGGGATAGACCATCCAGTCAGGAGACGTGCTTCCTGCCTCTGGGTGGTTTAGGATTCATAGTCTGGCAAGTTCTTTCATAAGCAGGAGATGGAGGTACCTGAGAGCCATTCTCCTCAGATTCTAGGTCAAAGTTCTGTTGCTGCTGTTTTTAAGTCCAGAGTCTGGCACACATGCAGAAGGTGGAGTGGGCCCTTGCTTGTTGGTTTCGGCCAATGAACACTCATTGGCCGCTTTCCTTTCTCTTCCTGTCTCCATCCTCCATCCTCTGTAACTAAACTTAGGACACCTCAGGCTTCTCTTGTATCAGTGAAAATAACAGGAACTCTTAGCACTACTAATTACTGCTTCTTTAGTTCTGCTGTGGTGCGGGGCCATTTAACCCCGTAAACAGTTCTAGAGTAATCTCACTTTGTCTTCCAGACGACAAAGTAGGCTCAGGAAGACCAGTGACTTTCCCCTTTAAAGAATTATTTTATTCATTTATTTACTTTTGATACAGGTTCTCTCGACATAGCCCTGGCTGATCTGGAACTCACTCTGCAGAGCAGGCTGGCCTTAAACTCATAGAGATTTGCCTGCCGCTGCCTCCGAGCTGGGATTAAAGGCATGTGGCATGTGACACACTGTATGCTTGAATGGAGGTCAGAGGACACCTTTCTGGAGTTGGTCCCTCCTCCCACCATGTGGGTCCTGGAGATAAAATGCAGGGTCATCAGGCTCCGTGCCTTTACCTACCGGGCCGTCTAGCAAGATTAGTGACTTCTCTAAGATGTAAGAGTAATGTCTGACTCCCTGGGTTTTTTGCTTGCTTTTTGTTGTTTCATTGATGCTAGGGATATTGTGTCAAACTCTGAATTAGAAGGATAATATTGTCAACATGGGATAATGTCTTCAATAGTTTACAAAGGAAACTAAACTCCTATAAGGCCATTTCTGGGAGTATCTCCCAAGACACAGACCCACATTGCACTCACAGGTTGCAGAACAGAGTAAGAACATGGCTACAAGGGGGAGATTCAGAAACAGCAGTAAGAAAACAACCAGATCATGTAGCCATGCCCAGGTAAAAGAAGGTTGTCAGGAGGCATGGTTATAACACAAGGTTAAAGGAACAAAAACAAGACGAAACAGAAACATGAAAATAACTGCCCCGCAATATGACCCCGTGTATACATAACATTAAAGTCAGAGCCGTATCCTCACAAAGACTGACAGGAGGCATGGCAGCTGGAAACCCATGGGACCCACAATAGCCAAAACAATCTCAGGGGAAGCAGGGCAGGACTGACGATATTGCTCAGTGGTAGAATGTGCTTTAGCATGTGTGAGACCCTAGGTTTAATCCCCAGTATCAAAGATAGATAGATAGATAGATAGATAGATAGATAGATAGATAGATACATACATACATACATACATACATACATACATACATACATACATACATACATGAATAGACGGGCTCACACTTGCCAATTTTAAAACTTGGGTGGTATTGTCTGAGAATGGATAGAAATTGTAATGGTTTATCTTGACCATCAACTCCACTGGACTGAAAAATCCCTTGGAGACTAAAGAAACACTCCGCTGGGCAAGTCTATGTATGCTTATAGAGACCAACTAACGGGTAAGACCAGCCCTGGATGTGGTGGCCTACATGGGACAAAGAAAGGATGGCTGCTAGTGCTGTTTTCTCTCTCCATCCTTCTCTCTCTGCTTCTTTGCCATGATGATGTGAGCTGCACACTCCCCACCATGATGGGCTGAAACCTTGGAAGTTATGAGCCAGAAGAACTCTTTCCCCTCAAGCTGATTTTCTCAGGCCTCTATCACAGCAATAGAAAACAAAACAAAACAAAACAAAACAAAAAATTAACACAGACATCCAAGTCAATGGAATCAAACTGAGTGAGCCGAACAAACCCTTCCAGCAATGGCTAGCTGACGTTCAACAAGGATGCTAAGACATTTAACGGGGAAGAAGGAGTTTCTTGAATAAATGTTGCTGGGAAAATGGCCACATGCACAAGAATGAAGCTGGACCCTTACCTTATGCAAACATGAAAAATAAGTCAAGCCAGGTGTAGTGGCACATGTCTGTGATCTCAACACTTGGGAGGCTGAGGCAGCCTGGGTTGCATACATGGTAAGCTCCAGGCCAGACTGGGCTATGGACTAATACTCTGTCTGAGAACAAATAAAAATAAAACAATTAGGACTACAAAGTGGTACACACTGGTAACCTCTGCATTTGGAAGTCAGAGGCTGGAAGATCAGGATTTCAAGGTCATCCTCAGCTACAAAGTGAATTTGAGGTCAGTCTGGGTTATCTGAGACCCTGTGTTATTTACCTAACCACCAGATAGGTAAATAATAAGATATAATAAAATAATTAACTCAAAATAAGTTAAAGTCTTAAACAAACATGTTAAAAACCTTAAACTCGTGGGGGAAAAAATTAGAAAAGTTTAGTGAGCTTGAATTAGGCTGGTTTCTTGAATATAACACTAAAGGTTCATGCAACAAATGAAAACACTGTGAGATAGAGAACTTTTGTGCCTTAAAGGTACCATCAAGAAAGAGAAAAGAGCCAGGCAGTGGTGGCACACGCCTTTAATCCCAGCACTCGGGAGGCAGAGGCAGGTGGATCTCTGTGAGTTCGAGGCCAGCCTGGTCTCCAAAGCGAGTTCCAGGAAAGGCGCAAAGCTACACAGAGAAACCCTGTCTCGAAAAACCAAAAAAAAAAAAAAAAAAAAAGAAAAAAAAAGAAAAAAAAAAAGAGAAAAGAGGTCAAGTGTGGTGGCTCATGTGCAATCCAGCACTCAGGAGGGAGAGGTGGGAAGGCAGCAGAAAGCTCAAGGCCAACCTGGTGTACATAGTGAGCTGCAGTCTAGCCAGGGCCACATAATAAGACCTTGTCTCAAGCAAACACACAAACAAATATAAAAAGCAAAGGGCAAGGGAGAAAAGTGTGGGGAACCAGCCTCCACCTTTACTTGGGTACTCTTGAAGAGTGAGGATAAGAGATTTAGATAGAAGGATAGAGGGGAAAGAGACAGACAGAAACACAGAATAGCCTCGAGAGGGCCTGGATCCTTATCCACCGGCCCAGAACTTTATTCAAAAGGGCTATTTATAACAATGCCAAGGGGCAAGGCTAGATATAACCAAGTGTAGACCCTTCCAAACACTTGGAACCCAGGTCTGTGGTCCAATCATCCTCTCATGCAGCCCTGCTGGTAAAGCAAGCTCAGATCTCACTAGGAAACCTCTGTGGGCTCCCACAGAAAAAACATCCCACAGAACTGACATCATGCATTTGATAAGAGACTTGAATGCAAAATACACACACACACACTTTTACTAATGAATACAAACAACTCAATTTAAAGGAACAAAAGTTTTGTACTGATATTTCTCTAAAGAAGATACACTAAGGCCAACACACTCAGAAAAGATCCTCAACAGCATTAGTCATCAGAAAATACAAATCAAACCACAGTGAGATGCCACTTGACACTCACTACAATGACTGTAATCTAACAGATAATACTGAGTGACAGCCATGTTCACATATAATCACCTTTCCACATGGTTGGTGGGAATGTGACCTGCCTCAGCCACATTGGAGAGCACCCTGGAGGTTCCTCAGGTGGGGATACTAAAGTTAGCACATGGCCCAGCAATTCCAATCCTAAATAAATATCCAAGAGAAGTAAAAAAAATGCATGTCTACATGTAATGTTGGAAACGAATGCTCACAGTAGCATTATTCCTAATAGTAAAAATCATAAAAATCCTAATGTGCTACATGCCATAATGGTTAAACCTCTTTTGTCTACTTGATGAAATCCAGAATCACCTGGGAGATGGGCCCCTGGTGTGTACGTGTGTGGGGTTGCCTCTATTAGGTCAACAGATGAGAAGACCTGCCCACTGTGGGTGGTACCATTCTCTGGGTTGAGATCCTGGTCTGCACAAAAAGGAGAAAGTGAGCTGAGCACAAGCAGCCATTGCTTTCTGCTTCCTTCCTGGCTGGATACACAATGAGACCGGGTCCCTCAAGCTTCTGCTGTAGTGACTTCTTCACAGTCCCCTGGAACTGTGGACCACAATAAACCTGTTCTCCTCTAAGTTGCTTTGGTCAGAGTATTTTATCACAGCAACAGGAAAAGAAGCTTAAACAAGGTATTATCTCATCTGAGTCTCTCTAAAATGGGGGGAGGGTGGTGGTTGTATAATTTCCACTGTTCAGATGAGGAAACCAAAGCTCAGAGAGGCTGCGTAGCTTGTTTATAGTCACACAGCCAGTAAGAATCTGCGGGAGTATTAAGCCAAATCTTCTGGGGTTTGTTTTACAGCTGGGCTTATAGTCAAAAGCCGAACAATCAGGAAAGTTCCGCCTGTGGCTCAAAGATACACAGCTACAAAGCGTCCAGCCTCACCTCCAGGGCAGGTCTTGAGGCTCCTGCGGTTCTGCCATTATCAGCCACTCTTCCTGGTAAATCTCTGAATGTTGTGAAGGGGAATGAGGGTGACTTCAATGTGTGTGGGCACAGCAGAACAAATCACATGGCCCCTGGGTGTAAACTGAGGCCTCCTGCTCAAATGGAGCCTCACGAAGCCCCGCCAAGTTTCCTGCACAGGTGACAGCAGAGCGAGTGGATCGCAAGATCCTCGATATTTTCGTTTCTTCCCTTCTCATGACGAGACCTCACTGCTCTGGTGAGTGGGCAGGTAGCAAAGTATAGGGAAAGGAGCTGCTCTGTGCTTTGTGACGTCCAGCCTCCTTAGCTCTATGCCTTTAAATGCATCCGAGCTCGGACTAATGAGAGTCGGATCTGAAAACTGGCAGACACTTTAGCTGTTTGGATTCTAAATTTAGATTGTAAGGGTGAATACCATGAGTCAACAAGCTCGCAGAGGGGGAGGTGGGGCCACTTGGCAGGTGGCATCGTTGCTCTCTAAGGCCAATAGGCACAAAGAGTCATGTGCTTTGTGCCCTTGGCAATGGAATCAGAGGCGGATCCTGACAGATGCTGTAGGCAACGCCATCATTTCTAAGCACTGTCACTCCATAAGTGGCAGCCACATAATGCAGCAATATGAGTGGAGAGGGAGGACCCTGGAGTCACCTCTTTGCAGTGTGGCCTTGGGTATACTGACTAGCCTCTCTGTGACTCAGCTTCCTTAGCCATTGATGAGATCAGCCATACCCACTTTAGAGGAGTTCGTGAAGATGGAGTTGTTATGAATGATGTGCTTGCTTCAGGACAAGCACACAGCGAGTGGGACCCTTGTCACCACTATAGAAACTGCGGGTCTCAAGAGGGGAGACCAATACCTGGAGTTGCAGTGTAGAAACTAAAAACAAGAGCACCTTGCTAAGGGCCAATGGGCCCAAACCATAGGAGGAAAAAACCCTCAGTAGGTACAGAGAGGTGACTGTCAAATAACACAAGAAAAAGAAATGAGAGAGAACAGAGGCGGCAGGGCTGAGGATGTAGTGTGGTGGTAGAGAGCCTCAGTCTGCCATGGAAGGAAGGACAGGGGAGGGGGGGGGGAGGGGGGGGGGGGGGGGGGGGAATCAGGAGCGGAAGGGAGGAACAGACACCAGCTCATCCTTGCTGTCAGGGACATAACAGGCAACACACAGACAACACACAGAATAAACAACTAAAATCTTGGGTAACTGCAGGGACTCAACACGTAAAAATTACTATCAGTGACCAAGTTAAATACATCACACAGTGAAAGGGGGTTCACAAAGGAATGAACATAGCTCTATCTAAAACCTAGCAGATGGTCAAAGCCCGGTGACAGGGGACCTGGCCCTCCAGGGTCAGCTTCCCACACCCTCCACTGTGGCCAAGGTCAAATGCAGCCACATGTTTCTTAATTTCCTGGACTGTGAGGAAGACACAGCCCCAGCTCCAACAGACATGTTGTAAGACAAGTTTGGGAGAGGTGAGACAAGCCAAACAGATGGATGGGTGAGTCAGTGCAGCCATGGAGGACTTTCTGGGTAGGTACGGGAATCAGGGGCTGGGGGAGGTGAGGATGCAGGTGTGTGCCTGGCTGTGCACAGCAGGAGCCTGTCCCCAATCATCCTGCTTGCTGCGGAGACCTCCAGTCCTGGATCTCACTCTGCAGACCAGGCTGGCCTCGAACTCACAGAGATCCGCCTGGCTCTGCCTCCCAAGTGCTGGGATTAAAGGCGTGCGCCGCCACCACCGCGGCCACCACCCAGCCGGCCCATTATTTCTACTTTGCTGCAGCAGCTTTACTGAGATGGAATTCACATGCCATACAACTCATTCACTTAAAGCAGCCAGCACTCAATGGCTTTAGCGAGTTCACAGAATTATGCAATCGTGCACACTGTTAATATTCCAACATTTTGTTCCCCAGAGACAAGCCCTGGCCAAGTATCGTGATGCATGCCTGTAATCCCTGAACTTGCAAGGCCGAAACAGGAGAGATGAGAGTGTGAGGCAGGTCTGGGCTACAGAGCAAACCCTGTCAGAGGAGGGGAGGGACAAAAGGGAGGGAGGGAGGAGGAGGGAGAGGAAAAGCAAACAATAAAAGAAAACCCAGGTATGACGGCACATGCCTGTAGTCCCAATACTTCTTTGGAGGAGGTGGGAGGATCCTTGGCTACAAGGAGAGTTCCAGGTCAGCCCGGGCTATAAGAGGCCTTGTCTAATAGCATCAAGGGGAGGAGGAGACCACCCACCCCCAGTCCCCCCACCCCTCCCAGCCCTAAGATAACGACTAAGGACCTTTGGCCCTCCACATTCTGCCTGCTCTGGGCATGCCACATCATCCAGCTCTTGCAGGTAGGAGAATGATTTCAGGGTTCATCTGTCTCTGGCTCCTTCTCAGGGTGCTGCTATCACATCTGTGCTGACTCTGACGGGTGCACTCTGAAAGCGCACCAAGTGCATCCCCTCCCTCAAGTCCTCCTGTCCTTGGTCTGATGGGAAGGAAAGCTGTGAGTCTCGTGGAGAGACCTGCTTCTGTAGAGAGTTCTACCTCTTCAGCTCCTTTCACAGCCACGATCCAGGCAAATGATCTAACCTCTAACACAGTGTCCTCCCCTGTAAGGCTTGGGAACAATATGTGTAAAGTGCCTGAAACTTAGTAGGCAGTTAAAAAATTCACGCTTTTGTGGGGACCAGGGGCTTTTGCAGACATCCACCGTGTAACAGCTAAGGATCTAAGTATGCTGTCCTGTGGGCTGGGTCAAGGCCAGATTTCTCCCTGCCCTTCCCTTAACTCTAGCTTTCTTTTAAGAAGAGTCACCTCTGGGTGTGACAGACTCAAATGTGGGGACAGAAACGCATGCTTCCCACTTTCCAATTAGGTGATGCGCTCTTCCAAATTCTCCTTTAGCATACCTATTCCTTTCTTTGAACTCTGTCTCTGTGGTGTTAGGAGTGGCACACAGAGCCTGGAGCTAAGCAAGGGCTCTAGCACTGAGCCACACTCCCAGCTCCCCCCAGACTCTCTTAAATAGCCCAGGACTGAACCCACCCACCCTCCTTCTTTCCTTCAAGCTCTAATCTTCCAGAGTTTCTCTCTGTCCCCCAGCTACCCTACTGTAGTCTCCCCATCTCAGCCAACTTTAGCAACTGGTACCCTTTAACCCTGAGACTGAAGTCCCACACTCAACAGCAATGCTTTGTACCCTTCAGGGCTGTGCCAGTCCGACATATCTGCTGCTAGACAAGCACCCAGGGAAGCCTCCATTTTGTTGGTACAAACATTTTCTGATTCATCCCTTCCAAGAGCCCACTAACTGGTACACTGCAGAGTTGGACCAGAAACTCGGATCCTCTTCATTTTTAATCCAAATGGAATGGCATCACTGAAAACGCCTCACAAAGGAAGGTCTCAGATCCACAGCTATTACTGGGATCCCGTAGCTAATCCATAGTATTCGGGCTTTGCTGACATGCTCACAACACATTCTCTGCTAAGAATAAACCCACATCATCACATTCTCTGGCCTCTAGCCTGACACAGCCTTACACATCTTCCCCAGGAAGTTCTCGTTTGTCGCACTGAGAACCATAGCTGTAGGTAAATTGCCTGGAATTAACACCGTATTTTGGGAAGGTGGAGGCAGAAGGCTCTGGAGTTCTCATTCTCAGCTACATATGAATTTGAGGTTAGTTTGGATTAAATGAAACCGAGGTTCAAAAACAAACAAACAAAAAACAAAGCAAAACAACACATCAACAATAAAAATAAACACAATGTGTTGCTGACTTTTAAAATATCACTAAAACCTAGATACAGTTATCTACTATCCTCTCTGGGCCAGCCATCTGTCCAGCACCACACATGGAAGAGTCACTTACTTGTGACTCCATTGACAGTAACAGGCAGAACTCTGGCTCTGGGAGAAACCCAAATGTGTCTAACAACAACACACTTTCGCCAGATGCTGGACACTTGGTTTAACAATGTAACAGTCTCCTTTTATTGACCACTTAATATAAGTTACATATTGTCCTGGATTAATGACCACGCAACCCCTCTAGGGTGGAGGGTGGTTGTTAGTATTACCATTGCCTTGCTGTACAGACAGAGTCACCGAGAGGTTAAGACAACTGCTCAAGGTCGCCAGCTGGGAAATGGGAGACCCAGTCCATCAGGTCACATTAGTTACTGTGCCCATTGCTGCCATAAAGCACTTGACAAAAGCAACTTAAAGAGAGGAGGGTTTCCTTTGGCTCACAGCTACAGTGCCATGATGGGGAAGTCATTGCGGAAGCCTGAGACACAAGAGAGAAGTAATGCTGGTGCTCAGGACCCAGCCCATGCGAGGGCATCACTCACAGTAAGGATGGGTCCAAAAATCTCTCTCAGAAATGCCCAGAGTTTGTTTCCATGGTGATTCTAAACCCCATCAAATCACCCCTCTGTATCAACCATCATGAGTCTTCGCCAGGTCTGTAAATCTTACAAGAGACTTCTGCATTCCTAAGTACGAAGAAGAAGGCAGCTTAACAAGGCAGGGGGTGGGTGAAGACTCAAAGGAGGTTGGGAGAGTTCATTTGCATAAGCAAATTTAAGATATTAAATTTCCGGGCCAAACCATTAAAAAATGAAATCATCTCTGACTGAACTTTGATCCCAACAGAGCAGTGTGGGCCTGCAAGCATCTCAGGAGAAGGCATGCCCCAGCCCAGAAGATTTTTGCAAATTGTAAAGGAAAAGAATATATGCATGAAAGGTGACGTCATCCTAACAGTCCCACACTCTGGAGAGTCTTAAAAATAAAACCGATGGAAGGAAGACATGAAGTCATTAGCTGTCTCTTAATCAAATTCTTACTTCTTTTGTGGATTAAAGTGAAGAATGAATTAACGTTTGAAAAGACGAGAGAGAAAAAATGAATAAGATTGAAATGACAGCTTAGATTTATAGACTTATTTCTTAATAAAGAGCCATAGCATTATCAAAACAATGACCTCACTTAGAATTACAACTGAGGCACGATCATTCTTATTTTATAAGTAGGAGAAATGAGGACCAAGATGACATCACCCACCCAGAGTCCCCAGTGGGTTGATGGCATTGGCTATAAATCCACCAAACACCATGAATGATAATTCACATGGTGTTCCTGTGTGTGTTTGCGTGTGTGTGTGCTCCTATGTGTGTGTACACTTGTGTGTGCCTGCCTATGGTGAGGATTAGTCCAGGGCCTTACACAAGCTAAGCAGGTGTTTACTACAGAGCTGCATCTCCAGCCCAAGAACATTCTTGAAGCTATAGGGAAATCTTACCTGTGGACTGTCATACCATGAGGAGAAATTTCCGTGGCTCCCATGTCTTGCCCCAGGCTGTTACCCTTTCCCTCAAGGAGGAAGAGCTGCTCTAAAGGGGTCAGAACTGTAGTTTCTCAGAGGACAGTGCTCACTGGTGCCACACAGTCCTTTTTATCAGGGAGATCAAATCTCAGCTTTAGGAAGGTGTGTTTCCAAGAAACAGGTTGAACTGTGAGGACATTAGCCCTGTTTCCTTTTTTGCTGTAACTTCCAGGAAGCTCAGAGCTGTATTTCTATTTATTGTGGGAACATGAGGAGATTACTATTGACATTGCATAATGTGCAACGGAAGGGCTTTGTTTTCTTCTGGACAGGAAGTTATGTAACAGGTTGTATTTCCTCCTATCTCTAAGAAACCTCTGTGCTAAAGAAGAGGGCACATACACATTCTCTTACACAATGGCTGCCTTCCGGGAATCTGGAGTGGGGCACCTGACTACACTTCACCACTGTTCACTGAAAGTTGACAAGAGAGCAAATTTTAAGGGTCCCCACCACACACATTCAAAATGGCAGCTAAGGATGACGCTGATATGTTAGCTCTGTTGATATGGCAAACATCACACATTTCTTTTTTTTCTTTTTCTTTTTCTGACAGGGAGGGTCTCTCTACCTAGCCCTTGCCAACCTGGAACTCACTATGTACAGACCAGGTTAGCCCTGAACTCACGGAGACCCACCTGCCTCTGCCTCCTGAGTGCTGGGTTAAAGGCGTGCAACACCACCACCCGGCACACAACATGTCTTTACATTCGTCAAAGCATCAAGCTGTGCACCTTGAATGTACACAATACACGCAATTTTTGTCCATTAGATATTTTAAATACATCTTCAGGAGCTACAGTCTTGTGATATTTTGCCAAATGCATTCAGTGGTTTTTATTTCCACAACCTTAATTTTTTTTTCTTAACTCAATTGCCACGTTTGCCTAAAGCTGCTGTGTATTTCAGGGACCACTACAAGCCATTGGAATGTGGAATGAACAGGTAAGAGACCAGAGGTAAAGCATATCCTTTGACAGATTGTACCCCTCACACTTTCTCTTCTAAATATGAAGTGATAAAGTCATTTCACACATATTTGTTCTCATATAAAAATGCATATGTCTTATGAGAAAGTTACGTGGCATGTGTGTGTTTGTGTGTGTGTGTGTGAATCTACTGCACGCACACACTAACAATTGTGTGCAGTAGATTCTGGTGTTATGGGAACAATTGCTATGACTTTTGTTTTTGTTTTTGGTCTGACACCTGTTAGATTTCCAAATAAAATGTGGACATGGCATCCTCTAAGTGAGGCCAGCACTTAGGAACAAACATCCACATTAGTGTACCTCAAACTGTCCATCTTTTCTTTCTTTCTCTCTTTCTCAGATCAGTTATTCTCAATCTGTAGGTCGTGACCCCTTTGGGGTTGCACATCAGACATTTACGATTCATAACAGTAGCAAAATTACAGCTATGAAGTGGCATGAAATAATTTTATGGTTGGAGGGGTCACCACAACATGAGGAACTGTATTAAAGAGCCCCAGCAATAGGAAGGACCACTGCTTTAGATAAAACTTTTTAGGGACTGGGGAGATGACTCAGTGGGTAAAGAGCTTGCCATGTAAGCATGAGGACCTTGGATCTCCCAGAACTCACATCTTAAAAGCCAGAGCGGTAATTCAGAACTGGGAGACAGAGATAGACAGATCCCTGAAGCTCCCTGGGGCTCGCTGGCTAGCCAGTCCAGCCTGCTTGGTCAGTTTAGAAAATGAGAGACCCGGTCTCAAAACCAAACCAGCCCGACAAGCAATGTAAGATGGACAGCAGCCGAGGAACATCAGCTGGGCCTGTCCTACAGCCCTTACTCACATGCATATACTCATGCACCTGTAAACACACAAATGAACGCACACACATACACACACACACACACAAACACTTACAGAGCTGGGCACATAGCATCCTCAGGAGACAAGCTGAGCATGCCTAGAGGTGTCTGCATGTTTAATTTTAAACTTTTGAACTCATGTGCTTAGGCTAGGGATGCCCCCAAATCTGCCCTACCGTTTTCCCTTCCTGAACTATGTCCTTAAACGGAGATGCTCAGGAACGTGCTTACTTGGAAGGCATAGGCATAGGCTTTCTGAATAAAATCTCCATGCTTCCTTCCCTCAAAGAGGGCACTGTGGCTCTGGAAATGACCTGTGCCCTCCCACCTGCTGCAGGTAATAAATCTTTCTCTACCCTGTGATTTCTCAGCTGTGCTTACTTTGGCTTTGTGCTCACCACAATGTGAGCCCACTGGGTTTAGTGAGGAGTATTCACATACAAAAACCATACGAACCCAATCACTGGTGAAACACAACTGAAAACATGCTATTATTTGGGGCAGAATTTTTGGCCGTGTCTCAAGGCATCTTTGGACTGCTTTGGCTGAAATTCTGAAGACACATATTTAAAAATAATCTATGCACCTGTCCTTCTGGAAAATTAACTTCACACTGTTTTTGTCTGGAAGAGAATGTTGTTGGGGACAGTAGCCTCTGACTCTGTGTAACCTGAGACCAACTGCACATGACCAAGAGTCTGTCTGGACAGCTGATGTTCCTCTCTGAGACTGGCTGTCTACAAGAGGCTGCTCACAGTGTAAACACCAGAGCATGGTGTGATGGGATGAGAACACCTTAGAGTGATGTTTGCTTGTGGGATTTCCACACAGAGGGAAAATTTTAAATGGAGTTCAAAACTATTACCACTTACTACAACTACACTTTTTTTTTTTTTAATGGCAAATCTAAAGGACAGTTTGCTTGTGCTTAATAGAAGCTGCCACACAGGAGGTCTTTGGGGCATGACTACTGTGTCACTTTGGCTAGGGAAATATTGTTTTCTGACCCTCCACAAAATGACTTGGTTGTTGATACCTGAAGGAAGCAATAAGTTCTGGGTTACACAGGGTATACTGGGCTGCACGCTGCTCCTCTTCATTCAGCCCCAACCTAGACACCTCAGTCAACACAAACCCAGATAGCAAGAATTCTGATGCCCTGATAAGAAACCAGCCATGCCATGGGTCATGTTGAAGATGATTGCTGAGAAGTTTAGGTCACAGGACTGGGTGCAGCTGGGTGGCAGAGTGCCTGCCTAGGGTGTGTGACTCTGAATTCCAGCTACAGCACCTCAAAGGAAAAGAGAGGCTGTGCAACAACCCCTGGGAAAACGTTAGAAGATGAGGAAGTGAAGACACGGGAGCTTCAAGCTCGCCACTGTTCAAACATGTTGAGGGTGCTCACCCACATGTGTGTTCGTGCATGTGGAGGCCGGAGATCGACACCAGGTGTCCTCAGTCAATCTCCCCCGTAATTTTTGGGGCAGGGTCTCTCACTGAACCTGGAGCTCACTGATTGGCGAGAACAGCAGCCAGCAAGTCCCAGGGGTTCTTCTCTCTCAGCCTCCCCAGAGCTGGGACTGCATGTGTGTGCCACCTCACCCAACTTTTATGTGAATGCTGGGGATCAAATTCGGGTCCTCATGTAAGCTTGGCCAACGCTTTACCAACTGAGCTGTCCCACTGGCCCCATCGGCAAGTCCTTAGACCTTTCTGGCCTCTATTTCTCCTACTGTAAACTGAAACCCAAGAGCTCCATGCCTCAAACACGTATGTGTAGACCATTGATCTTTGTGAAGTTTTGGGCAACACAATAAGTTAGACACTGTCCCACTTGGAATCCACAGGGTTTAAGGTCTGCCAGTCAAAGGAAACAAACACCAAGTCACACAAAAGCACACAAACATCTCGACAGTACTATTGTGACAGTGCAGAACATTCACGGGCACCGTGTGCCAGGACTCCTTCTAAAGATCAGCCACGAGACTCCTTTAACAGCTGCACATGACAGGAACTTTATTGCTGGTCCCATTCTGAATGGGGAAACTAAGGTCAGGTGAAGTCAACTAGGTAAGGGTCACACAGATAGAAGCAGTAGCTACAGTCCTGAGGCGGCTCTGCCGTTAACACTGTCCTGCCTTCCAACTGGCCATGAACCTGGAACAGTCTTGAGAACTTTGTATTTTACTTAATTTTTCTCAAGGGCCATTTCAGAGTTTCAGTGTACAGGGCAGTTTAGCGCTGGGCCATATTAGAATTTATATTATTGGTTTTTGGTTTTGGTTTTGGTTTTGGTTTTTTTTT
>CABHPQ010174363.1:0-39329 GCA_902168405.1 Peromyscus aztecus
CCTAGAGGCACAAGCACCACCTGCACCAATTGGAAGAAGAGCAGCCTCCCCATGAACAGCCCTCTCCAGCATCATTAGCAGATCCTATAGGCACAAGCGCCACTCACAAAAGTTGGAAGAACAGGCACAACCCACACCAGTTGGAAGAACAGACACCACAGGCAAAAAGTAAAGCTCACACTAGCCAAAACAATGGGACAATATGCTGGATCTAGGCACCCAAACCTCAGCTGAGACAACCCTACTCGACCTGACAACCAGTCAATCACCAGAACCCTTGGTCATTCAGTCCAAAAGACAATAAAGGAAACAGACAATAAAAGAATAAAAGACCCATCCAACAAAGACATCACAAGAATCAACAACTATTCCTATAATTATCCCAAACCCAGATGGATAAACAGCAGTGTGAGAATACATTCAACAACATTAAGAGCAATATGGCATGACCAGAACCTAGTGATTCTGCAACAGCAAGACCTGAACATCCCAATGCAGTTGAAACAGAAGAAAACGACCTTAAAAATAACTTTATAAAGATTATAAAAGCCTTTAAAGATGAAATGAAAAATTCCCTTAAAGAAACCAAGGAAAAGACAAACAAAAAAATTGGAAAAAAAATCAATAAATCCCTTATAGAAAGCCAAGAAAGTCAAGAAAAAACAAACAGGTGAAGGAAACAGCTCAAGACTTGAAAATTGAAATAAAGGCAATAAAGAAAACACAAACAAAGGGAATTCTGGAACTCGAAAATCTGGGTAAAAACAGGAACTACAGATGCAAGCATAACCAAGAGAATACAAGAGATGAAAGAGAGAATCTCGGGGGTTGAAGATGCAATAGAGGAAATAGATTCATCGGCCAAAGAAAATGTCAAATCGAAGAAATTCTTAACACAAAACATTCAGGAAATCTCGGACACTATGAAAAGGCCAAACTAAAAATAATAGGGATAGAAGATGGAGAATTCCAGCTCAAAGGCACAGAAAATATATTCAACAATATCACAGAAGGAAACTTTCCCAACCTAAAGAAGGAAATGCCTATGAAGTTACAAGAAGCTTACAGAACACCAAATAGACTGGACCCCAAAAAAAGTCCCCTCACCACATAATAATCAAAACACTAAACATACAGAATAAATAAAGAATATTAAGAGCTGCAAAGGAAAAAGGCCAAGTAACATATAAAGGCAGACCTATCAGAATTACACCCAACTTCTCAATGGAGACTCTGAAAGCCAGAAGTTCCTGGATAGACATGAAGAGACCACAGATGCCAGCCCAGACTACTATACCCAGCAAAACTTTCAATCATCAGAGACAGAGAAAAAAAGACATTCCATGACAAAACCAGATTTAAATAATACCTATCCACAAATCTAGCTCTATAGAAAGTACTAGAAGGAAAACTCCAATCCAAGGAAGTTAGCTGTACCAATGAAAACATAGGCAAAAGACAGTATCACACAGCAAATCTCAAACAAGAGAAACACACACACACACTACCAACAACAACAAAACCAAAAATAACAGGAAATAACAATCACTGGTCATTAATCTCTCTTAATACCAATGGACTCAATTCGCCTATAAAAAGACACAGACTAACAGAATGGATACGAAAACAGGATCCATCCTTCTACTGCATACAAGGAACTTTAACTTCAAAGACAGACATTACCTCAGAGTAAAGGGTTGGGAAAAGATTGTCCAATCAAATGGACCTAAGAAACAAGCTGATGTAGCTATCCTAATATCTAACAAAATAAACTTCAAACTAAAAATAATCAAAAGAGATGGAGGACATTCCATATTCATTAGAGGAAAAATCCACCAAGATGAAATCTCAAGTCTGAACATTTATGCCCCAAACACAAGGGCAACCACATTTGTAAAAGAAACATACTAAAGCTTAAATTACACATCAAATCCACACACTAATAGTGAGAGACTTCAACACCCCACTCCCACCAATGGACAAGTCTGCCAGACAGAAACTTAACAGAGAAATAAGATATTATGACTCAAATGGACCTAACAGAACATTTCACCCAAACACAAAAGAATGTACCCTCTTCTCGGCACCTCATGGAACCTTCTCTAAAATTGACCACATAATCGATCACAAAGCAAATCTCAACAGATACAAAAAAAAAAAAAATGGAATAAACCCCTGTATCTTATTGGATCACCATGGCTTAAAGTTAGAATTCAACAACACCACAAATTACAGAAAGCCTACAAACTCGTGAAAACTGAACAATGCTCAACTGAATCACCACTGACTGGGTCCAGGAAGAAATAAAGAAATTAAAAACTTCCTAGAATTCAACGAAAATGAATGCACAACATATCCAAACTTATGGGACACTATGAAAGCAGTGCTAAGAGGAAAGTTGATAACACTAAGTGACTACATAAAGAATTTAGAGAAGTCTCATACTAGCAACTTAACAGCATACCTGAAAGCTCTAGAACAAAAAGAAGCAAACTCATCCAGGAGGAGTAAATGAAAGGAAATAAGCAAACTGAGGGCTGAAATCAATAAAATAGAAAAACAAAGACAACAATACAAAAAAAATCAATGAAACAAAGAGTTGGTTCTTGGAGAAAATCAATAAGTTGGACAAACCCTTATCTAAACTAACCAAAAGGCAGAGAGAGAATATCCAAATTAACAAAATCAAAAATGAAAAGGGGGACATAACAACAGATACTGAGGAAATCCAGAGAATCATTAGGCCATACTTCAAAAACCTGTATGCCACAAAATTGAAAAATCTAAAAGAAATGGGCAATTTTATGGATAGGTACCACATATCAAAATTAAATCAAGACCAGATAACCAATTTAAATGGACCTATAACCCCTAAGGAAATAGAAGCAGTCATTAAAAGTCTCCCAACCAAAAAAAGCCCAGGGCCAGAGGTTTCAGCTTAGAATTCTACCAGAATTTCAAAGAAGGGCTAATGTTGATACTCCTCAAATTGTTCCACATAACAGAAACAGAAGGAACATTGCCAAACACTTTTTTATGAGGCTACAGTTACCCTGATACCCAAACCACACAAAGATACAACAAAGAAAGAGAATTACAGACCAATATCCTTCATGAACATTGATGCAAAAAGACTCAATAAAATACTGGCAAACAGAATCCAAGAACACATCAAAAAAAACCATCTACCATGATCAAGTAGGCTAGACATCAAAATACCAATCCAAGAACACATCAAAAAAACCATCTACCATGATCAAGAAACTAGACATCAAAATACCAAATAATCCCATTAAAAAATGGGGTACCGATCTAAACAGAGAATTCTCAACAGAAGAATCTCAAATGGCCAAAATACATCTAAAGAATTGCTCAGTGTCCTTATTCACCAAGGAAATACAAATCAAAATGACTCTGAGATGCCATCTTACACCTGTCAGAATGGCTAAGATCAAAAAAACTGATGACAGTTTATGTTGGAGAGGATGTGGAGTAAGGGGAACACTCTTCCACTGTTGGTGGGAGTGCAAACTGGTATAGTCACTTTGGAAATTAGTATAACAGTTTCTCAGAAAATTGGGAATCAATCTACCTCAAGACCCAGTGATACCAATCTTGGGCATAGACCCACAAGGACACTTGCTCAACTATGTTCATAGCAACATTATTCATAATAGCCAGAACCTGGAAACAACCTAGATGCCCTTCAACTGAAGAATGGATGAAGAAAATGTGGTACATTTACACAATGGAGTATTACTCAGTGGTAAAATAACAATGACATCATGAAATTTGCAGGTAAATGGATGGAACTAGAAAAAAACATCCTGAGTGAGGTAACCCAGACCTAGAAAGACAAACACGGTATGTACTCACTCATAAGTGAATAGTAAATGTAAAGCAAAGGATAACCAGGCTACAATCCACAGCCCTAGAGAAACTACGTAGCAAGAAGGACCCCGAGAGGGACGCATGGATGGCCCTGGGAAGGGAAAATAGTTGAGATCTCTTGGGTAAACTGAGAGCAGGAGGTGGAGGTTTGAGGAGAGGAGGTAGGTGATTGGAACATGAGGGATCGGATGGTCAAGCTGGGGGAGGACAGAGAGGAGAGCAATGAAAGAGATATCTTGATAGAAGAGGGCATTGTGGGGTTTGGGAGAAACCTGGTGCCAGGGAAACTCCCCAGAATCCACAAGGATGACCCTAGCAACAGTGGAAAGGGTGACTGAACTGCCTTCTGTAATCAGATTGGTAACTAACCCAATTGTCATCATAGAACCTTCATCCAGTAACTGATGGGAGCAGATGCAGAGATCCACAACCAAGCACTGGGCCAAGCACGGGGAGTCCAGTTGAAGAGAGAGAGGAAGGATTATATAAACAAGGGGGGAGTCAAGATCATGACGGGGGAAACACACAGACACAGCTGACCCGGGCTTAGGGGAGCTCACAGACTCTAGACCAACAGCTGGGGAGCCTGTATGGGACAGACTTAGGCTCTCTGCATGTACGTGACAGTTGTGTAGCTTGGTCCCTAGCAGTGGGACCAGGATCTGTTCCTGGTGCATGAGCTGGCTTTTTGGAACCTACTCCTTATGGTGGGATACCTCACTCACCTTGAGGAGGAGCTTGGTCCTGCCTCAATTTGATTGCCATGCTTTGTTTACTCCCATGGGAGAAGACCTTATCCTTTCTGAGGAGTAGATGGGGGTTGGGGAGAGAAAGGAGGTAGGGGGAGCGAACTCAAGGAGAGAAGGGAGGGGAAACTGTGGTTGGTATGTAAAATAAATTTTTAAAAAAGAAAGCAAACTAGGACTATGTGGGGATTTCAGACTCCTTCCCTGCTGCTGAATCCACCCTTCAAAATAAGAATAGAAGGAAGAAAGAAAACTTTATCTGGGCACAATGAAACCATACCATAACTGGAACACTCACTCAACCAACATTCATTATGTGCTGCTTGCTGGCCCTTAACTAGTGTAGTGACACACACACACACATACATAGCACTAAGAAGGCTGAGACAGCTTGGGCTACTGAGCAAGACCCAGACTCAATAGAGAAAGAGGAGGAGACTGAGAGGAAGAGGGAAAAGGAGAGAGAGGAGAAGTGTGGGGAGAATGAGAAGGAGAATCAGCCAAAACCAGGAGGAATAAGGAATTTCAGTCCTCATTAAATTTGAGGCTGGGAGAAGTAACTCTTGCAGGAATGCTAGTTTACTGCATGCAAGGCCTTGAATTCAATCCTCAGTGCTACAAAAATAAAACAAAATTAAAATTAAAAAATTAATAGAGGCAATCAGATTTCTGTGGGTTCAAAGCCAGCCAGCCAAATCTACATAGCAAATTCCAGAACAGCCAGGGCTACACAGAGAGACCCTGTCTCTAAACAAATAGATAGATAGATAGATAGATAGATAGATAGATAGATAGATAGATAGATAGACAGACAGATAGATAGACAGACAGACAGACAGACAGATAGATAAGACAGACAGACAGACAGATATACCAATCAACTAAGTAAATAAGAAGTAACAACGACCCAGTTAACGAAAACAGTAAGGTGTGACCTGGCAAAGATACACAGGCAGACCACTTACAGAAAAGGAAATGGTAACGTGTGAGAATGCTAACAAGAGAAGGAAAGCTATTTTTGACACAAATCTCTGAGCCACAGAAGTGTTGTACCTCCTTACTGTAGAACTGTTATTGCAGGCCTGAGACTCGATGCAGTCCTGAATGCTCCTATGTTCGCCCCTTCTCACAGAATGGTTTCTGAGAACTAACTTATATTTGCCAAGTGCTTGGTGACAATGAGCTCAAAGCAGAATGTTAGTCACAGATATTAAAAAAAAAAAAAAAAAAAAAAAGGAACCATAAACAAAAGGCTACCTGAGCAGACATCCACTAAAGCCCCATCTCTGAAGCAACATTAACAAGATTATTTTGAACATTAATATCAAACATTTTTTAATTACCTAAGATGTAAAACAGCAACTTAAATTCTTTACAATAAGGACATATTGCACAACTTACGATATTTACTGTGAATTTCATCTATTTCCTTCTCTGTTTGGTCCTTTGTAAAAACCATGACCTAGAATAATAATTTTAAAAAATCTTTAGAATTTCATCCAAAATGACAAAAATGGAAATCAAGCTTCAAAATCTCAAATGTGGTTGCTTAAAAGAGAGGAAGACAATCTGCTTTCTGAGGAATCTGCACGTTTCCTCCGACTATCATAAACAGTACACAGTCTCACTTATCACTTCTCTCTCACCAGCAGATTTTAGTTTTTATTAACAAAAAAGGAAAAACAACTTTTCCCTCAAACCAAGTGGTATCCAAGAAGGAAACCTCACCATGATTAAATACTATTTTTTTCTTTAACAATATTACAGTGAAACCTTAGAGGTTGTTTACATTGTGGTATATGTGCAAGTATGTATGGATGTGCATGCTTGTATCCATATGAAGACCCTTGGCCTTATTTTCTTGAGACAGGGCCTCGCACTGAACCTGAAGCTAGGCTGGCGAGCAGCAAGTCCTAGCAATCCTCCTGTCCCCACTCCCCACAGAACTGGAGTTACAGATATACACAGCCATGCTTCACTTTGGACATGAGAGCTGGAGATTTGAACTCAAGTTCTCATGCTCATCCAGCAAGTGATCTCACCTGCCCCAGCTGCTCATATAATTTGACAAAAAAAAAAAAAAAAAAATTATAATAAGTAGATTGACAGTAGTTGTGGATTTTAAGCCAAGGTGAGACTCATTTGTGGAGATTTAAAGTTTTGGTTCTTCCCATCAATAGAAATATCCCAATAAAATGCATAAAGTATCTGTATCCAACTTCAAATAATTGAGAAAAAAATACTAAAAATCAAAACACATACAAACCTGTATCTAGAAGACAAACAAGGGAGGAAAGTCATGTCAGGTAATAAATCTTTGATGGTAAAGGGTAGTATCATTTCTTTCACCTTTCTGCATATGTAAGGTTTCTCAAGTAAAATATTAAGGGGAAATATTTGGTAGAGGAAGAGAGCCAGTATAAGGGATGGGGTGAATATGAGCAAAATACAATGATATGAATGCATGAAAACACCATAAAGAAATCCACTGTTTTTGTGGTTACTAAAAACTTAATAAAAAATTAAAATATATTAAGAAAACAAAGTCAAATTTTAAGCAAGTCTGATTTTTTAGTTGTACATGTCATTTCCTCTTTCTGCTTTGAAACTTTCATGAATCTCTTCTCTAATTCTTGAAGTCTATTTTGTCAACTAAAGTGGGTTTCTGTATTAAGAATATTACATTATAAACACAAAACCCAAAATAGCAAAAACAATCCTGAGCTATAGAAGAAATGCTGGATGTATCACCATCCCAGATTTCAAATTGTATTATAGAGCTACACTCATTTAAAAAACATGGTATTGACATAAGAAGACACATTGATCAATAGAACAGAACTGAAGACCCAGACATAATTCCACACACCTACGAACACCTAATTTTTGACAAAGAAACTAAAAATACACACTGGAGAAAAGAAAGTATTGCCAAAAAATGGTGCTAGTCAAACCGGATAGCTACATGTAGAAGAATAAAAATAGATCCATAGTCATTGCCCTATACAAAACTCAACTCCAAGTGGATCAAGGACCTCAATGTAAGACTAGATAGACTGAATCTTATAGACGAAAGTAGAGAATAGGCTTGAATTCATTGGCACAGGAAGGGAATTTCTAAATAGCTCAACAACAACACAGGCAGTAGAACTAACGATTAACCAATGGGACCTCATAAAGCTAAAAGCTTCTGTACAGCAAAAGACACCATCATTTGAGCAAAGCGTCAGCCTACAGAATAGGAAATCTGATAGAGGGTTAGTATCTAGAATATATAAAGAACTAAAAAAATCTGAACAAAAGGAAAACAAATAACCAATTTAAAAATGGGGTACAGAATTAAACAGTTTTCAAAAGATGAAACACAAATGGCTGAGAAACACTTTTAAAATGCTCACCATGCTTAGCCATCAAGGAAATTAAAACTTCTTTGACATTGCATATCACTCCAGTCAGAATGACCAAAATCAGTAAAACAAATGACAATAAATGCTGGTGAGGATGTGGGAAAAGGGAACACTTATTCACTGCTGGTGGGACTGCAAGATGGTATAGTCACTATAATCAGTGTGGAGGGTCCTCAAATAGCTGAAAATCAATTTATCACAAAATCTACCTATACCCATTTTGGGTATATATCCAAAAGATTCAACATCCTACTACAGAAATACTTGCTCATCCATGTTCATTGCTGCTCTAGTCAAAAAGCCATAAATTACAAATAGCCTAATGTCCATCAACTGATAAATGGGTTATTCAGCTACTAAGATAAATGAAGTAATGAAATTTGCAGGTAAATAGATGGTGCTAAAAGCAATCATCATGAATGAGGTAACCTAGACCTAAAAAGAAAAATAATACATGTGTTATTTTGTATATGGGTGTTAGCTTTTAAGCTTTAGACATAAGTATTTCAACCCAAATAACCTCAGAGGTTAGGTAGCTAGTAAGGGACCAGGGAGGGGTGTGATGTTCCAAGGAAAAGGAAATAGAATACAGTACTATAAAGAGATAAAGGGGAAATTAGGAGGACTAAATGGAAGGGGAATGGAAGGGCAGAAGAAAGGAGGGATTATAGAGAGGGACATCTAACACTAAAGGCTTTTTGAAATGCCATATGGAAATCTACTACTATAGAAGCTTCCTAAAATATATACATATGTGAAAGAAATTTAAATGGAGTCAATGCCCCAATTAGATATCTTATGACACCAAGTAAAACCTCCAGTAACAGGAATGAGTTACATCTTGTTGAATCATTGGCCAAAGGTATCCCATAGACACCTCCAAATACAGGTTATTGCCAAAGCTATATTGGTTATTGGTTATTCTCGATAGCCTAATGTAAGGCCCTATTATTGATGTCATCAAACATGGAGAAACTGAGCTGGTGCCCAGATAGAAGCTTCACCCCTACTGACTACTGATGATGGTATTAGAAAGTATTCTTGCATACTACCTGAGGAGAAAATTATTATCACCCAGCTACAAACTCTGCAACCTACAACAGACATCTGCCTGCAAGGTATACTGGTATAATAGAGGCACAATATTACAGGAATAACTACTTTTATTTTATTGGATTTAAGGCCTACTCCATGAGCTGGAGCCCATACCTGACACTGTTAAAGTGGTCAAGAACCTGAGACTAGATAGCCATTGATCTAGAGGAAACCCTGTTATGGAACAAAGCAATAAAATGATTCCTGTAGTGATATTATCTGGGGTCAGAGAACAGAACAGCCACTGGAAAGACATAGAGGCCAGAAAATGGTGGCACACACACCTTCAATCCTATCACTTGGGAAGCAGAAATCCATCCAGATCTCTATGAGTTCAAGACCACATTGGAAACAGCCAGGCCTGGTGACACACACCTTTAATCCCAGGAAGTGATGGCAGGAAGCAGAAAGGTATATAAGGCATGAGGACCAGGAACTAGAGGCTTTTAAGCTTTCAGGCTTTTAGCAGCAGTTCATCTGAGATCCATTCAGATGAGGACTCAGAGGCTTCCAGTTTGAGGAAACAGGATTGGCTGAGAAGCTGGCGAGGTGAGGTTAGCTGTGGCTTCTTCTGCTTCTCTGATCTTTCAGAATTCACCCCAATACCTGGCTCTTGGGTTTTTTTGTTTTGTTTTGTTTATTTGTTAATAAGACCATTTAGCAATTTGTCTACAGATTCCTAATGACATACTGCTATATCCATATATCAGAGCATTATTCAATTATCAGAAAAGCTTCTTCTTGTAATGGATGGTAATTAACAAAGAGATTCACAACTGGACAATGTTCAGAGTGAGAGACTTTGGAACACTCAGCCCTAAATGGGAAGTCTTTATCAAACCCCTCCCCTCAAACTTCAAGGATCTATATGGAAGAGGAAGTAGAAAGACTGTAAGAGCCAAAGGTGATGGACTCCAAGGAAACAGTGTCTTCCAGACACAACAGAACTGATATACATATGAATTCAGAGACTGTGATAGTATGCACAAGACCTGCACAAGTTCAAACTAGACAAAATTCCCAGCATTAAGAAGGGGAAGTAAACACAAAGCTCCAGCCCCAATCAAGAAGCTATTTATAATTGATACCTATTGGCACAGGGAATATCAGTTTTCTCCAAAGGTGTGTCACTGAGTATATCAACCACACTCCAGGGCAGGCCTCATGCCTAGCAGTTGGCCAATACAAAATGGAATCCATTTTTTTTTTTTTGTTGCACTTTATTATTTTTTGTCTTATTCTATTTCTTTTGGTTTTTCTGATTTTTATTGTGCTTTTCGGATTTTTTGTGGTGATATTTTGTTTGTGCTCTAACAAATAAAGCTTGCCTGGATATCAGAGTGTGGAAGCTAGCCACTAAAGGTCAGGCAGTGGTGGCACATACCTTTAATCGCCACATTTGGGAGGAGGAAACAGGAAGTGATATGGCTGGGTGGGGAGAGGAAATGATAAGGCAGGGTGGAGACAGGAGCTCAGCCCTTTCAGTCTGAGGATTCTTAGAGGTAAGAAGGCTTTCTAGTGGCTGGCTGCTCTGTTTCTCTGATCTTTCAGCACTTACCCCAATATTTGACTCCGGGTTTTTATTGTTAAGACCAATGAGAATTCGCACTACAATTTTTTATTGTATTTATGTATTTATTATTTTTGTTTATTTATTTATTTATTATTTTTTATTCCAATAATGGAGAAAGAGAACAAACATGAAGTTGAGTGGGTTAAGAAATAGGGAGGAGGTGGAAGAGGAAAAAGAATGATTAAAAAAATATATCCTATGAAAAAATATTTTTTAAATAAAAATTTTAAAAAAAGAGTACATTAGCTGGGAGTGCTGGTACATACCTTTAATCCCAGTACTTGGGAAGCTGAGGCAGGTAGATAGAGCTTTGTGAGTTTGAGGTAACTTGAGCTATACAGTGAGTTCCAGGCCAGCCAAAGCTACAAAGTGAGACCCTATCTCAAAAATAAAATAAAATAAAATAAAGTATATATATAAAAGTAGAAATAAGAAAGGTGGAAGGAAAAAAAGGAGGAAGAAGAGGAGGAGGAAGAGGAGAAAGCTGATGATTAATGGTGCTTAAGAAATAACTCCGAAGTTAGAAGCATTTGCCACCCTTTCAAAAGACCTACATTTAGTTCCCAGCACTCTTATCAGGAAGCTCACAAATGCCTCTAACTCCATTCTACTCTAATCCATTCCAGGTGATCCAACACCCTTGTCTGGCCTCCACAGGCATACACATACATACACACACACACACACACACACACACACACACAGAGTATATATACACAAAGACACACACATGTAAATAAAAATAAAATCTTTAAAAAAAAAAAAAAAAAAAAAAGCCGGGCGGTGGTGGCACACGCCTTTAATCCCAGCACTCGGGAGGCAGAGCCAGGTGGATCTCTGTGAGTTCAGGGTCAGCCTGGGCTACTAAGTGAGTTCCAGGAAAAGGCGCAAAGCTACACAGAGAAACCCTGTCTCGAAAAACCAAACAAACAAACAAAAACAAAAAAACAAAAAACTTTCCAGATGGTAGGCAATTGTGTTGCAGCTATATAATTGCCTATTTTCTTTAAATCAGATTATTAAAAATTGGCCCATGATTCATAGAAACTTGGAAAAGGTAACTATAAAAGACGTTGCTAGTGAATGTGAATCCTGGTCCTACTGTCTCTCCTAAGAGCTACAAAAGTCATTAGGAATAGCAGAGTAAACCCAGAACTCATTCTTAATACTTATGAAGATTATGCATAGATGTTTATAAAGATCACAAATCTTTTTTTTTTTTTTTTTTTTTTTTTTTTGAGTTGAGGATCGAACCCAGGGCCTTGTGCTTGCTAGGCAAGCGCTCTACCACTGAGCTAAATCCCCAATCCAATGGAAACACATGAACTATGAACCAACGGCTGAGGGGCCCCCAACTGGATCAGGCCCTCTGAATGGGTGAGACAGTTGATTGGCTTGACCTGTTTGGGAGGCATACAGGCAGTGGGACCGGGTCCTGTGCTCATTGCATGAGTTCTCTGTTTGAAACCTGGGGCTTATGCAGGGTCGCTTGGCTCAGCCTGGGAGGAGGGAACCGGCCCTGCCTGGACTTAGTCTACCAGGTTGATCTCAGTCCTCGGGGGAGGCTTTGCCCTGGAGGAGGTGGGAATAGGGGGTGGGCTGGAGGGAAGGGGAGGGGGGCGGGAGGGGGGAGAACAAGGGAATCCGTGGCTGATATGTAGAACTGAATGGTATTATAAAATAAAATAAAAAAATAAAAATAAAAAAAATAAAAAAAGAAACCAAAATTAAAAAAAAAAATCACAAATCTTAGAATATTCTTATTTTTTTCTTTTTTTTTTTTTTTTAATTTTGTTTTGGGGTTTGTTTTTGTTTATCAAGATAGGGTTTCTCTGTGTAACAGCTCAGGCTGTCCTGGAACTTGGTTTGTAGACCAGGCTGGCCTCGAACTCACAGAGATCCACCTGCCTCTGCCTCCCTAGTGCTAAGATTAAAAGTGTGCGCCACCACCTCCCAACTCATTTTGCTTTAGCTGTTTCTCTTTTCCAGGGTGTCCTAGTGACATACTCATTTTCCTAGCTCATAGCTCACGTGCTGCTTCAGTGTTCAGACATGGCTGCTTGGCCCCAGGCATCTGGGCAGAACACCACAGTGGCAGGACAAGTGGTGGAGGAGTGTCTTTACCTCATGGCAGACAGGAAACAGAGCCACAAGAGCTTTGTCTATATGACTCCAGCTTAAAAGCCAAACTCTACTTGGGGCTGTACTTTATGCTGTAAGTTTGTTAAACACAAATACTGTCCGAAGACACGAGCTGTAAGGAAATCTTAATACTCTAAATAGTAATGTGTTCCAGTACATTTTCTACTAAGAACTTACAAAGGTTGGCTTTTAATTTTAAAAGTTCAATTCAATTTTTTCTTCCTGCACTACTACACAGACACTGAAAGAGATTCAACATACATTTTCATTGAGTTTACTGGCTTCAAGGCGCATCCTGGTCTTCTCCATGTTTTCAACTTCTTGGACTATTTCAGCAGCTATTAAAATAAGAAGAAGAAGAAAAAACCCACTTAATCACACTGTTTGATCATTACTCTATGCCTATATGAGGTTTTAACAATAGAGAAAGATAGGTATAAATACATGCAGATTTCTGCCTTCTTTTTGCAAGTTTTCAAAAATAAGTGTGGTGGTTTGAAGGAGAATGGCCTCCACTGACCCATAAATTTGAATGCTTGGTCCCCAGTTAGTGGAAATATTTGGAAAGGATTAGGAGGTGCAGCCTTGTTGGAGGAGGTGTGTCACTAGGGCTGGGCTTTAAGGTTTCAAAAGCCCACTTAGGCCCACTTAGGCCCAGTCCCACATACTCTCTTCTCTGCCTGAAACTTGAACATCAGATAAGAACTCTCAACTATGGCTCCAACGTCATGCCATGCCAGGCACCTTCCACCATGTCCCCCTGCCATAATGGTCATGGACTCACTCTCTGAAACTATAAGCAAGTCTCAGTTAAGTGCTTCCTTAAAGTTGCCTTGGTCTTGGTGTTTCATTCATCACAACAATAGAACAGTAATTAAAATAGTAAGTCTAACAATATTTCAAAGCAATACATTAAAAGAAGAATGTGGAGTTTTAACATCCAACTCTTCTACATAGCAAAATAAAATTGTAAGAAATACCATGTTATTTTTTGCCTTCTCTCTTGAATATATAAACAGCAATTCCAATGAAATATGAGAATTAATTTACTACTATGTGTGGCTAGAGTTTTCCTGCCCGGCCCACGGTCAGGATAAATCTCTTTCACCTGCCAGTCCCACAGCCGCTCAGACCCAACCAAGTAAACACAGAGACTTACATTGCTTACAAACTGTATGGCTGTGGCAGGCTTCTTGCTAACTGTCCTTTTATCTTAAATGAATCCATTTCTGTAAATCTATACCTTGCCACATGGCTGGTGGCTTACCGGCAACTTTACATGCTGCTTGTCCTGGCGGTGGCTGGCTGGCAGTCCGTCAGTCCCTCTGCCTTCCTGTTCTTTTAATTCTCTCTGTTAGCCCCGCCTATACTTCCTGCCTAGCCACTGCCAATCAGTGTTTTATTAGCAACACATTTGCCATACAGAACATCCCACAGCAACTATGAGTTAAATTCTTAGAGGATAACCACTCAAACTCCAATATATTAAATGTAGTGAAACTTGGCAAGGAGAGAGAAAGATCTACAAATACCACGGAAAATGCCCTTGCCTCCAAAACCAGTATCTGGAGAAAGTTTCAAACCACCCATAGCAGGGAGATCACACATTAAATGCCTTTCTTTAAACATAAATAGTGCACATTTTGCAAATGCTGTCTTTTAGTATCAAGAGTCCATCTATTTAAGTGCATGAGGTACAGAATAAGAACTGACAATCATTTATACTCATTTATATGTAAAAAGATACTAAGTCAAATCGCTTCAAAATATTCTATGGAGAGGCTTTAAAAGGTAAACAAAAAACTAGGATGGCTTGGTAATTGGTTACATTGTAGGGTAAATACATGGGGGAAATGAGAGTACTTCTTAGTCAATCCCCCCTCTATTCCCACCTCATTCAATCTCCCTCTACACCCACCTCAATCTCCTGTCTATATCAATTTCAAATAATCCTACTAAAGTTTATTTTTAAATTCAGAGCAATTGCTTCACTTAAACAAAAGATTTTCTTTCCCAAGCACTGATATGTATCTGCCTCCTTAATATTATAAAGCTGGTAGAAGCAATGTAAACAGTATCATCTGTAAGCAAGAACTGTTTATCTCCTTGGGAGCTTACTGAGTCCAGGTATCATAGGAAAGGAAAAGCAGTTACATTCTATACCATGCATTAACACAAGTACCATTCAAGACATCTGGCACACTCTACAGTAGTAAGGAAATTATGTTAGGGTGAGTACAACTTAAGGGTTTAAGCTATCTTCAGAAAGATTTCTGATTCTGTTTAGGGTGTAGAGAGTTAACAATACCATTACCCTCACTATAATGACAAGGAAAAACTAGACAATCTATCCAACTATAATTTTGCTTAAATCCATCAAGTCAAACAGCAACTACATGTCCTAAAACCCAAAAACAGGTGGCAAGATTGGGAGCGATCAGGAGCATCAGGTGACAAAAAGCAATGTCCAGGAGATAGTCTGCAATGACCTACATCTGATTAAGATCACAAATACACTTTCTGATGGATTGCAAAAGGCCAAGGGCAGCTACCAAGAAAGCATAAAAACATAAAACAATAACAAACCACACTGAGAAGCTCAGACACAGGAACACCAACTGCAGGCTGTTTCGACAGAATGCCAGCACTCCCATTTTTCGGCTTCCTGGCACACTGAGATGGCAGGAGTCTCAGCCGCACACTCAGAATCATAAACTTTGCCATGCCTTCCCACTCATGGGTCACCTCAATCAATGAGTCAAAATAAATCTTCCCTTCTTGAAGTTGCTTCTTCTCAGGTATTTGGTCACACCAATAAGAAAAATAACCGATACAAAAAAAAGTAGTACAAAACAAGCTGAGCTTGGTGGTGCAGGCCTTTAATAATGCCAGCTCTTGGGAGGCAGAGGCAGGTGGATCTCTAAGTTCAAGACCAGCCTGGTCTACAGAGCGAGTTCCATTACAGCTAGGGCTACACAGAGAAACCCTGTCTTGAAAAACAGAAACAAAAAATCAGTACAGAAAATGAAGTCAATTGTGAAAAACCTGGCCATGTGATTCACAGGCCTTTGGAAGTAACATGAAGAAGGGCTGTGGAAGAGTGTGAGGCTGCAGGCTAGAGTCCTCGAATACTCTAAGTACAGCCTGAAAGGCCATTGTGGTAGAAAAGAGGAAGACCAGAATGCTGAGATGTGGACAATGAAGATTGTACTCAAGAGGGTAAGAGCTCTACAAAGAACTAGGACAAAAGTAGAGGCCATTTGTGTTATATGCTAGCAAAGAATCTGACTGCATTCCGCCCATGTCTTGACTATTTCAATGAGGCTAAATTAAAAAGTAATGAACTAATTTGTTTGGTGGAAGAAATCTTATAATAGTATAACATTCAAGCTATGGTATGGCTACTGCTCAATACACTTATCCTAATTCACAGAAAACAACAGAAAAATATAAAAAGTGTACAATTTGAAAAGAAAAGGAGCTTGAGCCTGGGTAAAGTAGTGGACAGAAATGTAGTGTAGAAATAAAGAGCTTTAACCATGAAGGCACTGAAACTAGGGATAAACTTGTGGCTATTACCCAACTCATTAGCTCAAGGAGGCAGAGTGAATAAACAGTGGTCAGATGTATGGAGACAACCAGACTGGGAGGAAGGAGATTCTAGGATATTGACCATAATCTAGGAGGCATTTTCACTTAATGAAAATTTAACATACCATGCACTTTTCTGTTTTTTTTTTATATCACTCTTCATTTTTTCAAACATAAAGCAATTCTAAATTTTGGAGTTCTTACCTATAAAGAACTCCAAAATGTATGCATGGTCAAGTGAAAACTATGTGGAGGATACTGACATTTTTATGAATCACTCACTACTAACTAAGGATGCCTGTTTGTGTATAATAATCATAATGGAAACATCCATGGAGTTCTAAGAACTTGCTGAGGTACTGACTAGATAGTTTGGATGCATCCTACCACCTCAAAGACATTATACAACATGTAGGATTATAATCCTCATTTTATAGATGAGAAAACTAAAGTACAGAGATGTGACTTGTTCACAGTCACTCAGCATAAAGTAGTAGGACTACAGGACTCTAGATCATTTTACCACCATGCCATCTCTGGAAAGATACTCAAAAAACTGGCAAAAGTGATTCCTCTGCAAAGGGAACTGGGGCTATGAGACCGCCTGAGAAGAAGATGGCCTCAGCATGTGTTCTTCAGGTAGCGCTCGGAAAAAATTCATTTGCATATCTCAACTACTGCCAAAAAAAAGTACTTATGAAAATTCTTCCTTATAATCCCTGAGCTACAGACTTGCTTTATCCAAAGATGAGCACAAATGTATTACTTTACCTGATTTAGGATGCAAAGCATCACACTGGGCATTGTACATGTGTACAAATTCTTGGTGCCTTTTAATAAGCTGCTGTTTGTTTCCTTGAATAGATAATCCATGCTGTTTCATCTTTTTCTTTAAATCACGGTCAGAGAGCAAGTTATACACAGTTTTGGGCAGCGGCTTCCTTTTGTGAGCAGAACTAAAATGGAAAAAGAGAGAGAGAAAGAGATCTGAGAATTATTGTAAACTATCAAACAGTCTCAATAAAAGAGTAATTTACCTTCATAACACCTGGCTGACTAGAAAAAATAGTTGAGCCATTAAGATAAAAAAGAAGAGGATAGGGAGATCCTCTTAGTTTAGTCAATGAAGTGCTTGCCTCACAACCAAGAGTTTGAGCTCTGGCATCCATAAAAAAAAGTTCGGGATGTGAAAACAAGGGCATCCCTAGAGCTTCCTAGCCAGATAGCCTAACTAACCAGCAAAGCCAAGTCCCATTGAGAGACTCTGTCTCAAAGAACAAGATAGAATACACTTCTGAGTATGATACCCAGGATTGACCTCTGTCTTTCACACACATGCTACCATACACATACACCCCCTACACATGAACATGCCTATCCATACCCACACAAAGGAAGCTAGATGGGTAAGGGTGTCAGTATATGCATTCTGACTAGAGGTTCAGTCCTATGGGCAATTAAGTGCATAATAAGCAGTTTTCAAAGTGGTCTTTACAATTGCAATCATTTCAAAATAACAACAGCAAATTAGTAAGACCTTAAGGGTAACAGGGCTTAAAATAAAAAGTTTTTTTAAAAGATAAGCATGGAGAGTTCAAAAAGGCTGGCTTCCCAAACTTCAGGGACCTCAGAACTACCAGGAGAGTGTGCTCTAAAAGCAGATGCTCAGTCACTTTCTCTGCAGCACCCAGCCACATGGTGCAGGCCTGAGGTGGAAACTGAAAATCTTTACTTTCCTGTTTCCTAAGGTAAATCTGATGCAGTAGTCCAAAGGTCATACTGAGAGCACTATTACAGTCAAGTATAGATAAAACAGTTCTACTCGCACAAGGATCATTTTCTGGCTAAATCTCTTTTATGCTCTGTTAGTAAAGCCTGAAAGCCAGAAATAACTACTTAGTTATAAAAGGACCTGCAAACCTCAACAGAGTATATTTTTCCCAAAACCATTCTTCTTATAATGTCATCCAATTGGGCTCTACAAGATTGCTGACATTATGGTAAAATAAAATCACAGTAGGAAGTTCAACTGAATCATTTTGCAGTGTTTATGACAAGCACAAAAGGAGGAACAATTCATTAAGTCTCCAACTAAAACATTTATTTTATCAAGAACAGACAATTACATTTACAACTATGAAATTCTAACAAAGATCTGTAGTGTCCACTGGCATTCACAATAAAAGCAACACCAGACATCAACCATCTCTGTCAAGAATTTGAATCTATGGGAGCTGGAGAGATGGCTCAGCAGTTAAGAGCACTGGCTGGTTGTTCTTCCAGAGGACCCAGGTTCAATTCCCAGCACCCACATGGCAGCTCACACCTGTCTGTAACTCCAGTTCCAGGGCTTCTGACATCCTCACACAGACATACATGCAGGCAAAACACCAATGCATATAAAATTAAAATAAAATACAGAATTTGACACTATGAAGCCAGAGAAGCAGTTCCCCAAGCGTCACATGACACTGATCTTGTCTATGCTGACTCAGTGAAGCTGAATCACATGTCAGAGTTTCAGAACCAGGACTTCAATAGAAAGAGTTCTACTGACAGTTCCACATAGGGTGGGGTAAGAGCTAGCAGCCACACCCAGCAGTTGACATTTTAGTGTTGTAAAAAGAGACTGTAAGACACAGAGATTCTCAGGTGAGCAAAACCCAGGCCAGGATATAACCAAAAAGATTCAGCTCCATGTTTCCCTAAGTGTGCCTGAACAATTTTGTAGAAAATGACTTGTGAGGACAAAAACAAAACAAAAAAATAAAATAAAATAAAAAACAAACAAACAAAAAGAAAAAAACACACCACCTTGGAGTAAAAAAAAATTAGGAGTTATGAAATACAACAAACTCCAGCAGCTACCTGAGTGGAGGACTTCTCAGCACCTTCAGTCTGCTAAGAGTGACACAGTTCTAAGTTGTACTGAGGGCCAACTGGCAGGGCTCTCTGTGCAGCCAGATTTGGACCACCACTGAACAGAGCTAAAAGTATTAGAAGAATACAACAGATATGTCTAGAAAGAGAATAATCTAAACAAGATTATCAGTGCCAATTTCTTACTCTCCAGGAAGAAAATACTCAGCTTTTCTACTTCCGACTCATTCTCTGGGGAGAAACAGAAGGAAAAAAGCAAGTCATGAGACACTGATGGCCTAGAAGTCATCCTGGGAGCTACTGGTTTGTATTACTCCAAATTCCCCCTAACTAAGCAACATAAACATCTAAATTCTATTCTCATCAACAAACTTGTGAGTACAAGAAGGCAGTCCTTGTGAGCACAGGACTGTTCAGGCTTGGAGTCAAGGACAGCTTGTACTATGAGTTAGCAACACATCGCCACACTTCAATATCAGCCTTTGTAAGTTACACCAGTACAGCCCGTCCCTTGAAACCTGCACACTCCAAACTTACTCATAAGATTGAGTGGCACCTTTGTAGCTTTCATAATTCAATCAGTAAGCTGGTCCTGTCTGTGGAGAGAGTGCTCTGGGGAGACTACTCTTCAAAACAGATGAGCCAACCATTCCCTTCCTCCAACTTCCCAGGCATCACCACTATCATCGTCAGCCTCCTCTTTTCCACAGCTCTCTCGATTCCCACCTATTCTCTCCAACTTTCCCCAACTTCATTCCCTGTGCTCACCACTGTTTACTTACTATCTGACAATGGCAGAAGATTGAGGCCTGTACCCTACCTCTAAAAATAAACTCTGCCCTTGACCTTGCTGCCCATGCCTCTCCCAACCACATCTCTCTACCATCACCAGACTCAAACACGACACTTCTGCTTCCTTATTGTCTCTACCAGCCAGATTCCTGAAGCCCTGCAATTTAACTTCAATTAAAACATCACTCCTGAACACACAAAGTGTACTAGTTTTAGATTTGGTGACTAGTAACCACACAAAGGAGGCAAAGTAGCAAAGTAGTTTAGGTACAAATACTGACCTCACAATTTATTAGTAATGCCATCTCTTGGTGTTTTGGAGAAAAGATCATTACGACCCATACACTCTCTGGCAAGGAAGGAGGAAATAGGGACATGGGGCTGGAATGTCACCACGCAGCCTAGGCTGACCTACTTTTCAGTAGTCTATGTTACCCTTGATTCTCCTGCCTCAGCCTCCTGAATGCTAGGATTGCAGGCATACACCACCATACTCAGCCAAAAATATTCTTCTGTATCATTTTTACATATGTTACTAGAACAGCCTATTCAAAAACCAATTTTTGAAGAAGTTCACTAGGTAGTAGGCTTTGAACTTAATTCTCAGTACCACATAAATAAAGACAGACAGATAAATATAGAATAAGTTTGATTTAAATTAATATTTAAAATATTAAATTATTTAAAGATTGTATTTAAAATATTAAAACATCCAAAGAATTAATGAAAGATTTTATATGTTCCAAATCAAGCTGTCTTTTGCTTTTGGGGGGCAAGGCCTTTACACGACAGTGTGAGAATTCTAAAAAGAAAGTAAGTTTAAAAGATAAGTGAATTAGCCTGGTGGTAGTGGTGCATGCCTAGGCAGATCTCTGTAAGTTCGAGGCCAGTCTGGTCTACAGAGTGAGTTCCAGGAGAGCCAGGGCTACACAGAGAAACTCTGTCTCAAAAAAAACCAAACAACAACAACAAAGACAAGTGATTCTAAGTCAGTAGTTTCTCTAAAGCACTGATCCACTACTGACATATGGCTGAAGGAACAGAGTGAGGGGTGGAAAAGGAACCAGTTGTTCAAGAAAAAATCAAGCAGTAAAGGAAACAGGAGTACTAGTCACCAGGACAGAAGGAGTCCTACTGTGATGCACGTCTACAAAGCACAGAAGCACCCAGCCAAAGCAGGACAGTGGCTAAGCCCACAGAAGCACCCAGCCAAAGCAGGACAGTAGCTAAGCCCAGCTTTCTTACCTTCTGAGGCTCTCCTTCTTCTCTTCACGTGACAAGCAACTGTCTAAATGCTTATTGATGTGATTTTCTGGAATGCTGACCCCACAAACAGGACAAGACACTGCATTTAAGAGAGAGAGAGAGAGAGAGAGAGAGAGAGAGAGAGAG
The DNA here is from genome assembly GCA_902168405.1 of Peromyscus aztecus. Lineage (NCBI taxonomy): Eukaryota > Metazoa > Chordata > Mammalia > Rodentia > Cricetidae > Peromyscus > Peromyscus aztecus. The sequence continues at coordinate 21,510 of CABHPQ010174363.1, forward strand.
AGAGAGAGAGAGAGAGACTTTGTTAGCCAGAGAAAAGGTAAAACTAAGAGAAAAGACAGAACCTCAGATAATCTACTCTTAGAAAAACCCTCAAGAGCAAGGAGAGCAGACAAACCGGTTACTAGTGACTAGCTACTTTGTGGGAAGTCACACAATCAGAATCCTAGGCCTAGAGACTGCAAGTAAGTTTGGAAGTTGTAACTTTTCTACCAAGGTACCAGCAAACCATAATGCTGAGTTTTTCCCGGCCCTAGGACCATCTTACACAGGACAGAAGCCATCTCAACAACTCTGTAATGAAGTTACAATATGAATAAAATCAAGGCTTGGCTGGCTTGGTGCAATCTGGCTGAACCTACTGACCCTCCCTGTTCCTGGGCCAGGTATGCCTTATTAACGCTGCAGTTTTGTGGAGATGCAGTGAATATGGAGGTACCATGGGTAAAAAGCAGTGGCCAAAGAAGGGAGACTTGTGGCACCACACTCTCTAGGTTCCCTACTCCAATTTTTAATAGAATACAGAGAATTGTATCTATTTTATATGTTATGATTCATTCCAAGATTTCGTTTGGGAAAAAAAGTTCTACAAGAGTTGAAAACATGTCCCTATGAAACTAAAAACAAAACATCGAAAAACAAACAAAAATCCTTACAAACACTACTGGCCTTCAACTGTGGGTTGTATGGGTTTGCTAAAGACACACATTCCTAGTAGAAGCTGGGGTCCTAGAAATTGGTTGTGGGCTTTCCAGATCACCCTTCACACCATAATCCTGGCTCTGGCGCTGGCACCACTGCAGCATGAAAACATCAGAGATAATATATAAACAAAGGAGGAGAGTGTCTTCTAGTAAACTTGTATTTCCCAAATAGGTGGCACACCAGCTCTGGTTTCCACTTACTCTGTCAGTCTATGGGTGCACTATAGGAAGAGTGAGATAACAACTTGGCTTCAGAGACATTCTGGGAGGGAGACTAGGAAATAAGGCAGGGCCACTGAAGCACATGTCACATGCCAAAAGGCATTCAGCCACAGGCAAAGCATCAAGGAAATGTTCAACCAGTAGTATAAAATGGAGGCCTCTTTAAGAGTTAACTGGATGGATGGCCGGGCGGTGGTGGCGCACGCCTTTAATCCCAGCACTGGGAGGCAGAGGCAGGCGGATCTCTGTGAGTTCGAGACCAGCCTGGTCTATAGAGCGTGTTCCATGACAGGCTCCAAAACTACACAGAGAAACCCCGTCTCGTGAGACGCATTAACTATTAAACTATTTCACTTCTGCAAGAATCTTCCTGATTCCTATTCTATGAAAAAGACAAGAAACCTACCTCTAAGCACTGACTGCATCAATGTCTGAGGCATGGTAAGGTGAAATCTGGTCTATCCCTCTTACTTCCCCCTCAAAAGTGCTGCCTATTAATCTTACACCACGTGAATGAGACTTCCTTAAGTTTGAAAAGGCATACATAAAAATGACTTCCTACCTTTAGTATCCAACTTCATGGTGGATGTAGAGGGTGTCACAGGACCATTAGCATCCGAGGGACCAAGTACCGCCTTTCCAACCAGACTTGTCTCTTTAATCTCGGCAGAGGTGCTTATCTCTTTGTGAGGGCTGAATTTCCTGTCGTTCTCTTTTCCCAACAAGTCTGCTACACACTCACCAGTTTCTCTAACCAGAAACTTGTCCATTAGCCTGTTCCCCTGTTTGACAGGATGTTTGATGGCTTCAGTATTATGTACTTTAACAGCAACTTTCTTTGAGGTGGAAGACACGGGAGATATGGGTGGTGACTCTAAAGCAAACTGCAACAGGCGAGTCCTTGAAACACATACCAAAGAAGGAGGAAAAAAAGATGGGAAATTAAGATGTCAAATTACACATTATAACTGGGATCTTCCCAATTAACCCTTGTTTCTCTGAAACACAGAATTTATGCCACAATCACAACCAAACTCACCGTCTAGAAAGAGGAGTGCACAATTCTGGGCAGAGGTGATGAGGACTAGGGATACAGGATGCTTAGCATGTGGGAGCTACGAGAAGGAAACTTCTCACCCATCTGCAATCATCTCCAGGGTATACAAGGAAGAACAACAACAAAAAAAAAAAACCCACAGGGGTCTGGTAGAAAACAGGCATTGGTAAACAGATGCCAGCGGCCAGTGCTGGAAAGACGTTTGGCTTAGCCCAGCCAAAGTGGAAATACTCTTATGAAGACCATGGGGATAGTGGTGAGATGTCACAGAGGCTGTACCTCAGCAAAGGGGACCACATTGTGTGCACAGAATGTGTGTTTACACAAATGTGCACTCATGCATATGTGTGTTTACTTCTACGTGTGTAAAACTCATGTGTATGCATGTATACATGTGTGTGTAAAATTAAAATAGAATTTAATAATACATTGCACCAATCTTTAATGGAACAAAAGCAAAGAGCTGATAATTTAATTGCTTGTCAGAAAAAAATACACTTTTGTTCAAAATCAAAGATTTTGCAGCTTCTACAACATTTGGTCCCCAATCTTCACAAAGAAAAAAGAAAATAGCTACTAATCAAGCCATAAAATATATTCAAAAGAAACAGATGAGAAGTTTATTTTTACAATGAATTAGTACCAAATTGTATCAAATGCATTTTCTGCATTATGATTAGACATATTTTTCTACTTTATTTTGCTAATATAGTTACATTAGTTGATTTTTCAATGTAACTTAAATTTTTATGCCTAGGTTTTACTGTTTCACCAATGATTTTTGTGACCACTTATGACCTTGCCTGACTGTCTGGGTTTATTAAGGCTCTTCTTCTTTGTTTACCTCTCTCCCTCCTTCCTTTTCTTTCTTCTTTTCTTTCTGTGCAGGGCCTCACTATGCAGCCCTGGCAGGACTAGAACTCAATCTGATAAAATGTTACTTAAAAAACAACTCGCTAGTATCAATCATTAGTGATAGCAAGTGAGACATCTCCCCCACGACTGACCAGACACAGATGTCTACCACCACCATCTCTCTTAAAACTGCAGAAAATGTCCTGAGCCAAAGGTAAGAACAAAAACAGGAGCCAGGGATAAAGAGTATACAAACTACAAAAAGAGAAAGAAAAATTGTCATTTCCACAGGAAAAGTTCGGTACAAGTAGGAAAGAGGGTGGGTTCATTATACTATCTTCCCTACTTTCACATATATTTAAATTCTTCCACAATTAAAAAAACCAAAGACTAAAAATAAAGAAAAACTAAGCTAAGGGTGGTGGTGCATGGCTATAATCTCAGCATTCAGGAGGCTGAAGCAGAAGATTCTAATTCAAGCCCAATTTCAGGCACACAGTGATGCCATGTCTAACAAAAACCAAGAAAAGGAAGGAGAGAGATCAGACAAGAGGAGGGAGATGGGGAAAGAAGGGACGACGGGAGAGGAGGAAGTTGGAGGGAGGGAAAAGCAGGAAGATTAAAACCAACACCTAAGGACCTTGGTCTTGGAGAAGAAACAGAAATTGAAAAAACACACACACAGAGAACCATCCTCTTCAATAGTCTCTTTTCCTTCCAGTCTCTGATTTAGTACAAAGAAGGTTCTGAAAAAAGCCTTCCTCTCGCAATGACAAAGAGAGGAGACAGTATTCAACCGCAGATGAGACACCACTGATCCTTTCAGCATACTAGTGATAATTTTTTGCCTTTCTTCCACAATTCAAATGAGTTTAATTCCAAATGGCTCTCTTATTTCAAGGCATGCCAATAAAGACTATGGCAGACAGTAGCAGCAAGGTCACAATAAACCATTCTCGGGGCTAAAATTAAAATCCATTAACTTATTCCAGTACCATCTACTCTTGCCAGAGAAGCGCAATAGAAAGCAAATCCTATACTCATGAAAGTTATAAAATAAGGGGGAAAGAACAGGCTTATACAACCTATGTGAAAAGTAATAATACAATGGAGCCAAAGGGCTAAGAAAACAGCTCAGTGGTAGAGAGATTCCCTAGCATGTGGAAGGCTCAGGGTGCCAGCCCCACACAAGAAAAGCTAAACTAAATTACACCAAAATAAAATAAAATGCGGCCAAGCATGAGAAGATGAGGTAAGGGTTCTTCACAGCTGGTCAGAAAGCCTCCCTAAGAAGGTAACTTATGACAACAGAGTTCAGAGAAGTGGGTCTTAGCCAGGTGGCCACCCGGGAAGACACTGGTTCACCTACAAAGAACAGCAAGCACAAAGTCTAGGCCTAAAAGCAACATAGCGGAGAAACAAGAAGGCTTGCAACTGAATAAAGGGCAAACATGAAGGCTGAGAGGAAGCAAGATGGCAGGCAACCAGAGGACTAACTCAGAAAGGACTTGGGCTCCTGCTCCAGTGAGATGGAGAATTCAACCATCTGGATTTTAAATGCTCCCTGGAGGCCTGAGTGTTCAATGGTATTAGTCTGGGGGTTGCTCTGGATCTAATTTAAGAGGTGGGTCACGATGGGAGGTCCTTAAGGCCACTGGAGCATGCCCTAAAACAGGACTATGGGCACAGTCCTTATCTTCTGTCTCTCACCTGGAATGCAAGCACTTGCTCCAAAATGTCCTTTTACTATAACATACCATCCTTACCAAAGGCGTAAGCCCAGAAGACCTCCCAATCTTGGACTGAAAGCTCCAGAAGGACCAAAGTCATCTTTTCTCTTTATAAGGTGCACAGCTTGGGCACTTTATTATCACACCGTAAAACTGCCTAATACAAGGAACTGCCACTAAATGGCTTTACACATGACCCGACTTTTTGCTTTAAAGGAACCACTTTAGTTACTACCATCAGGAAGGATTTTAGGAGAGCCTAAGTACAAGTAAGAATACAATTAGGAAATGGTCACGGTCCAGTAGGATGGCACTGACTTGGACCAGATTCTAGATGGTAAGGAGACCAAAGACTCAGCCTTGGGAAGCACTGTGAAGATAGAACCAATGGGACTTATTAATGGATTAACAAATTAAGTGCTAATAAAAGCAAATTCAGAGAGACACCAAAGTCTTTAGTTAGAGTAGTTAAAAGGATAGTTTCAGTACAGGGCTGAGGAGACAGTAGGTAAAAGTGCTCACCATACAAGCTCCACAACCTGAGTTTAGGTCCCCAGAAGTCATATAAAAGCCAGATGTAGTAACACACCTGCAATCCCAGGGTGCCCCTGTGGAGAGATGGGAGGCAGACACAAGACAAATTTCAGAAGCTCAGGGGCCAGCTAGGCTGTTTATGCAGTGACAAAGAGATCTCATCTCAAACAAAGTGGAAAAGCAAAGAATGATATTGATGGTTGTCCTTTGACCTCCGTGTTGTTGGGGTTTTTTGTTTGTTTGTTTGTTTGTTTGTTTGTTTTAACTCTTTACTCTTTGGAGGACCTGCCACCCAGCTCCGAAATAATCACAGAGATTTATTCTTTCTTATAAATGCCCAGTCTTAGCTTGGCTTATTTCTAGCCAGCTTTTCTTAACTGAAATTATCCTGTCTACGTTTTGCCTCTGGGCTTTTACCTTTCTCCATTTCTGTATATCTTTTCTTTCCTTCTTATTCCATGCCTGGCTGTGTAGCTGGTGGCTGGCCCCTGATGTCCTCCTCTCTCCTTTTCCTTTTCTTGCTCCTCTCTTTTCTCTCTCTCTTTCTATTTATTCTCTCTGCCTGCCCCTCCCCCCCCATTTCTCTCTCCTGCCTAGCTACTGGCAATTCAGCTCTTTAGGAGACCAATCAGGTGTTTTAGACAGACAAAGTAACAAACAGCTTCACAGAGTTAAACAAATGCAACATAAAAGAATGCAACACATCTTTGCATGATTAAACAAATATTCCATGGCATAAATGAATGTAACACATCTTCAACTAATATTCCACAACACCTCCATACACATACCATGGCACACACGTCCAACACACACACACACCAGTGCTGCTGTTCACAGAATCACAGCAATCATCAGAGCAGGTATGGAACAGAGAAGAGCATCAGCAGTCCCCTTAGCACATGTTAAGCATTATTTGATCTTAGGAGGCTCAAGGATAAATATGAGATAAACTGTTGACAGGAGTCTGAAATATGGAAGAAAAGTCTGTTTGAAGACTTGAGAAACATGAAAACAGAGAACATCTAAAACCAAGAAACATTTTATAATTTATATACACTAAAAAAAGTTGAGTGGAAATGCTAATTTCCCAAATGATGTTTACATTTAAATGGAATTGGTCACTTTCCCTTATGAATCCTTATCAAAGTGATCTGGCACTGCAGAACCTAACAGCACTTATCACAGGTACTCAGCTATCTCATGGACAGATTATGAACTTTTAGAGCTGGAAAGACTATCAGAAAGGAATCAGCATTTTATTGTACAGATGGGTAAATAAAGTCCCAGGTCCAAGTCATCTAGTTGGAAAGCACACAGATTATATCTCAGACAGCTGGCAGAGCCACAAAACAGCCCGCCACAGGGCATCTTGCTCTGAATATAATAACTGTGACTCAGCAAGTATAGAAGAGCTTGCTGACTTGTTAACTACACAAGTAACCTCATCTCTTTAGAATGTAGGATGTGGCCAAGAATCAAAACTCACAATATGTCTCTAGGTGCATAAGTCATTAAGGCCATATAACAAATTCAGCTACACCACTGGAGTCCCTGCAAGTGTTTGCTCTAATCTGAAACACACAGACAGCAGCTCAGAACCATCTGATGAAGACGACAGAGGCCGCTAAAGCATTCTTTTTGTCTTTTTTCATTTTACATGTATGAGTTTTTACCTACATGTATCTGTGTACCATGTGTATGCAGCGCCTGCAGAGGCCCAAAAAAGGAATTGAGTTTCCTGGGACTGGAATTAGAGACCTTTGTGAGCTGCCATGTGGGTACTAAGAATCAAACCCCAGGCCTCTAGAGAGTAGCGAGTGCTCTTAACTCTGAGCCATCTCTCCAGCCCCTACAGCACATTCTTAATAGCACCTTAGAGCATCAATGTGTGAGATGGAAATGCACAGTAGTGACAGAAATCTGGTTTTGGATTCCTATGTACTAAGTACTATCGAAAAGACCTTCATATAACTCTCATCTGTAATCCCATCAACAGCACCATTTATCTTTTCAGATGAAGACACAGGTCAAAAGGGTAAATCTCTTGATTGTTATCACAACTAGAGAACCAGGACTGGAGCCCAGTGCCACCTGAATGCAAAGCCAGCATGCTGTCAATGACAACACAACCACAACCACAGGGGAACTCACATCCTGCTTGTAAGATGCTAAGAGCATGATCTGCTGTAATTGTTATCTAAAATGTTTTTGTCAATTCTCTGACAATTTCAAACATATAAAACTGTACTCTGACCATATTCACTTCCCTCACCCTCTATTAACCGCCCCCCCACCCCAATCCCTTGGAACTCTTCTTCCCAACAAACCCTGGTCCTATCTTCCTACTTTCATTTCTTCTGTTTTGTTTTGACCTACTGAATTTACTTGGGGTTGCATGCATGAGAATAGGTCTGGGGTTACTTACTAGAACAGAGATGGCTTACCAATGGCTACCTCAGTAAAGAAAATGACTTCTTGCCAGGTGGTGGTGGTGCACGCCTTTAATCCTAGCACTGGAGGCAGAGGCAGGCAGATCTCCAAGTTCCAGGACAGCCAGGACTATACAGAGAAACTCTATCTCAAAAAAAAGAAAGAGAAAGAAAGAAAGAAAGAAAGGAAGGAAGGAAGGAAGGAAGGAGGGAAGGAAGGAAGGAAGGAAGGAAGGAGAGAGAGAGAGAGAGAGAGAGAGAGAGAGAGAGAGAGAGAGAGAGAAGAAAAGAAAAGAAAAGAAAAGAAAGACAATGACTCCTCATTCCCTAAGAACCATCAACTGCCTTGGGGAGGGGTCGGACTAAAATGTGTATATTCTTACAAAAGAAAGCTCCAAACCTGACCAACCCAAACAATTCATAAAACCAATGCTATAGATAGACTGGTCTCTATTAAAAAAAATAGTAATACTTTACCACTTAGGGCAGGAATAATGCTCTCCTTACAAAAACACAACAACAAAGAATCTAACTAAACTTTTCTTCAAAACAGAAGATTAAAAATGTGTTCCCTAAAACACAGGGTCTTGTTATGTAACCCAAGCTAGCCTCAAACCCATGATCCTCTAACCTCTGCTTCCCGAACGGTAGAATGAAGGTGAGCTATCACACCTGGCTAAGAACATTTAAAATGAGCCAAAAAAAAGTGTGTTCTTTGTAAGTGAATGCCAAAAGATCATTGTAATGTAATGTAAATGTAAAATAAAAATAAAAATGTAAAAGATCCATATCATCCTGTATCTGAAACCATTATTTCCCATATCTTCCTATTATTCAATTTAGAATATTAAATTTTTAAAAATCAAAATGGCATGTGAAATGGTAATGGAAGATGAGAAAGACAAGAAATGAAATCAACAAGCAATATAAATACCTTACATTTTCGTCATAAGATTAAAGTTCTTCCCTCATCAATCTTAGACCAGAGTTCAAACAAGTAATGATATCGATTAACTTCTATTTCATCCCTATTCATTTTGCAGATGACGTACCACAGCACTGCACATGGTGAACATCCAAGAAATGTGCACCTCAAGGATGACGGTAACAACGGTAATGCCAAGAAGGCAAGCACAGGAGAATGACAGAGCCCATTGGGGGGGCTTCAAATACAGACACACAAGCTGAAGAGACGGCTCAGTCATTAAGTGACTTTGGTGGAAGCAAGATGACCTGAGTTAGCCCCAGGTCCCCCATAAAAAGCTGGGGCTGGCTAGGCAGAGACAGGCAGACCCCTGAAACTTATTAGCTAGTCAGCCTACCTAAATTTTTGAACTTCAAGTCAGTGAGAAACACTCCCCAAAAATGTGGGGAGTAATCAAAGACAGACACCCAGTACTGATCTCCAGCTTCCATACCCTCACACACATGGAAGTGTAACTATGTTAACAAGTACACATGTCACATCCACACATATCCCTCCCGCTGCCAAAAAAAAAAATTAATAGACAAGAGACTACAGTAAGAAAGCAATGACTTCAATAGGAGAATCAGAGAGCCACGTAGTTTCTTAATCTATAAAAATACACCACCTTTCTGTGGCCTCACCAAGAAAACAGCTAACTAGAGTTACTGGAATGAGCATTAGGAGAATTCAGAGTATCAAACGTGATCATCTTTAAGATACAAACCTATGAATAAACGTGCAATTCTAATGGCAGTCTGATGATATTTTTAGAAGCAAAGTAAAGAATCTCCAAGAATGTTCCAACAAGCCAACAGGTTCTATATATGGACATGTGAACTAATAACATGATTAAAACAATGTCAAATATGTTTGGTAAAACATGCCTTTTTATACCCCTTTGTGTAACCAAACTCGTATTCACACATCCATGCATTTGACAGTGAAGGAGCAAAGCTATCTATGAGAACTTTACAGAGAAGCAGTTGCATGTCTCACACAGCATACCATATTATACATGCTGAGTAAATCTGATTAATAGGTTAAAACATACAAACAGAACCAATTACAGGTATGTGTACATGAAAGTGTTAGTATACACAACTACATAAACACATATAATCTCTAGTGCTGTCCACTAAAAAGCCTCAAAGCCTAACACCACAGTAGCAATACAACACCAACTATGAATAAAGAGCCAATTTAGCTACACTTTGACTCTTCATTGTTCAGAAGCAGAGACTTTCTATCAAATAGAGAAGATCCTATGACTCCATATTAGAGCTTCGCATGTGTGCAGTGGCTATCATCACGTCCCTTCTTCTGCTCCAGTATGCAACCCTGCACTCCCTAACTGAACAGGGATGGGGAGGAGGTGCACATAAAGCGCAAAGGTGGTTAGGGGTTAGTCACAAAACTGAATCATACCGTGCAAAATTCATGCTTTTTACCAGTTCATCTAAAAGGCGATTATTTCTCAGGTCTGGTTCTGTTACTGTCTAGAAAAGAGAAACAACAGATGGAAAAGGTCAAAAACAGTAATTAATTTGTCACAATCTTGCTTTTGAAAATGTCTGACCTGTTTTCCTGGAGCTCTCTGTCCCACTAGTCTTCCAGGAAAGCCTCAAAATAAAGTGAATTTATCTCATACTAATGCAAAACTTTAGCCAGTGAATCAGGACCTGCTAACTGGAAGCCTGATAACAGCTCTCAAAAGCATGTTAAAACTATCTGCTATTTACTCTGCACCAATTAAGACAAAACTCAACATGAGCAAGGATTTTTCTTCAAAATACTAAAACTCGAGCTTTCCCCAAATTACTCAGAAACAGAAGAGAGGAGTTTCTAAGTAATAACACTGCAAGAGGCATTGAGTGTTCACAGAAGGTTAAAAATAAGAACTCAAAACTACAAAAACACCATTCAGCACTGCAGCATGGACGCTATTTGGTTTGCCTTGGTGCTAAGTCCATCTGAACAAAGGCAGCACAGCAGTGGCCAAGACCTCCGAGGCTGGAGGCAACTGCACTGATTATGGCACAGGGAAATAGTTAGACATCCTGACACCATGTACCAGCCAGAATGGTCACACCTCCAGCTCTGGCAGTGTCCTGTTCAAAAGAGCATGTCTCTTCTTTCTCTCCCCAGATACAGGTTTAATTTCCCATTCCGTCTCCCTCTCTACCTGTCCTCACCTCAAGAAAAAGCTTCAGGGACGGACAGCACACTTGCTGATATTTGTTCTGATGGGCTGGTCTGGGAGGATGGTAAGAGTCCAGGGAGGCTTGGGTGAGCCCAGTCGTCATGAAACTCTTGCCTCCTCTACAAACATGAACACCAGTCCTTCACAAACAAAGAGTCCCACCAGTAGTTTTCATCCAAAGTGAGAAATTATAAAAAGTTAGGAACCATAAAAACATAAATTATAGGAGTCAAAGAGTACTATAGCCTTTTACTTCACAAAATACATTTAGGGTATAAAAAATTCTGATCAGAAGTAGAACAAAACCCAAGTCTCTTACATATACTTCAGAAGTCTTTCCTGGAAACAATCAAGTGGCTTAATTCAGGACTACATATGATCCCATGCATTTCTGTGGACACAGAAAGCAAAAAACTTGCCCCAATCAACAAAATTTTTAAAAAGAAAATAAAAACTTACCACACAACAAGTTGGACACTGTGTTTTATAGGACAAAAATTTTCTTATACAGAGAGAACAATCTGAAAAAGACACAAAATGTAACACAGGAAGTTACACTATTCGGTAATGTAGGAATCTGACTTTTAACAAAATTTTGGCCTAAGACTAGAGTACTTCTATCATTATATCATTATAGTTTTAAGTTTCTAGTGCCTTCTTGCTCCACAAGTATCTACACATGTAACTAAAAGCATTGTTAAGGAAAGGAAATGCATCTAGCACAACAAATTTCTAAGCTCTCACAACTCTGTAAGCACACACCACTCCCTCTTTGCTCCATTTATGAACCACGGGAACATATAGAAGCCCTAGACTTATTTTATACATGTGCCAGATACCCACATCCTAACCCTGTGATGCCCACCACCCTACACTTAACAGATGCCAAAACAACACACAGGGCTAAGGTTTTTTAGAGCCAACAAAGCACAGGACAACTATATTACAAGTCAAGCAGGAACTAAGTAGCTACTAAATTCTTCATAGCTGAGGCAGCAGCGTCAAATGCACTCCCAAAGAAAACTATCTGGTGTAATAGATAATACCCCAGTAGTGACTCCTCTACCCGAAGCCTAAGTTCAGCTGAGTTAAGTTGAGGAAGCAAAAAAAAGTTGAGGAAGGAGTTAAGTATGATTTTGATGGTGCAAGTATTCACAAATAAAGTACTGCCAGCTCCAACAACAGTACCCCAAGGGGGAAAAGGAAGGGACATATGGCCAAGGACAGGCAGAAAACAGGTTGAGTTCTTCTGGGCATTGCAAAGAAGCTGACAGTTGCCATTCATTTGTGAACAACCTGAAAAACCAACAACTCTCCTCAGATCCATCAGAAAAACAAAGTCACAGGCTAAACTACTACCCCTCCCCAAAAAAACAGGCAGCTCTACAGGGAGGAGAGCCCCCAAGCAGAAAGCACCCAGGAACCAGAAAAGAAACCTGTACTGAAGCCAGCACCAAAGAGAACATCTGAAGTGTGACCGACAGTTGCTGGAAATTTCTCAAAGTTGGTACCAGGAGTGGGATTGTTCTGACAGACCTGAGCATGCGGTTTTTTGGAGGAATGTGGAAGACTTAGACTTAGGACTAGGAAAGCAGATGAAGTGGGGCTTAATGGGCCATCCTAGTCGGAGCTTGGAAGATGGCAGTGCTAAGAGCATGTGGACTAAGAAGGCCCAGCTCAAAAGGTTTCAGAGGGGAACAATATTAGCAACTGGGATAGAAAACAGTCTTGTGATAATTTTGGCAAAGAATGTGGCTACTTTCCACACTTGACCTAAATTGAAAATAATGGATTAATTTCCTTGGTAGAGGAGATTTTAAGACAGTTGAATGCTAACTCTGTCCAATGGTTTTTAGTAATCACTTTTATGCAGATCTACAATGAAAAAGAGCAAGTGGGGGAAAAAATGTAGTTTGGGAAGAAAAAGAACAACAGAAAATTTAATGTCAGAGCCAAGGACTGTGCTGAAAGAGATGAGAAGATTAACGAAGACCTACTATACAACAGAATAAAGGGAGGTGCAGTCAGGGTGAGACCCCATCCAGCTAGTAAATGCCTGAGGAATTTTCTGCTGCTGAAAACAAAGGAAAGCTTCTCCAAATGTAACTCAAGGAGGGGGGTAGGCTCTATCCCAACTGGGCAGTAAAACTTGGCAGTGTTATCAACATGATTCTTGCTTTCAAGCCATGAGGATACACAAGAAAAGTGGTTGTGGAATCTTCCTCCACGGCTAAATAAAGCCACTGAGGTCAGGCTTTCGGCAGTCCCAGCATGGAGGTCCTGAAAGGCTATTGCATGAAGCTGTGACAATGAAGCCTGGATTGTGTTGGAGACCCCAAGATGTTAGAGGTACCAGAGCCTTGGGATATCTGCCAAGGAGAGTTGTACATAGGGAGTATGTGGAACCAGCCCAAGAGCAAGGAGTGTGCTGCAGTCAGCAAAGAAGGACAGGAAGAACCATCTCAATCCTCTGACATCAGACACAGAGCTAGGGGCTCTAGAGTTTGTACTGCTGGGTTTCAGTCTTCTGTTGGTCCAGTATTTCCTCACTGTGCGCCTCTTCCTCCATTTTGGAATGGTAAGGTATATTCTATGCCACTGTACATTGGAATTATGTAATTTGCTTTTTGATTTTGAGTTTACAAGAAGTTACAATTAAAATACTGCCTTGAGTTTCAAAAGAGACTTTGTACTTTTAAATTGTGTTGTGACTGAAAAACTATGGGGACTTTTGAAGCTTGACAAAATGCATTTTGCATTATTATATGGCCACAAACCTATGGAGACCAGAGACTGGAATGTAGTGATTTGAATGAAAATGGCCCCCTGGCTCATATATTTGAATACTAGGTCTCTACTTGGTGGAACAGTTAGGGAAGGATTAGAAAGTGTGGCCTTGTTCAAGGAGGTATGTCACTAGGGGTGGACTTTGAAGTGTCAAAAGACTCACAGAATTCCTGGTTAGCTCTCCCTGCCTTGTGGTTGTGGATTAAGATGTGACCTCTCAGCTACTGCCCCAGCACCATGCTGCCTGCCTATTGCCATGCTTCCCACCACGATTGTCATGGACTCTAACCCTCTGAAACTGTAAACCCAAATAATCTCTTTCTTCTATAAGTTGCCTTGGTCATGGTGTTTTATTACAGCAACAGAAAAGTAATTAAGACACACAATAAGAAGTTTCCCAGGCAATATTTTAAGTCCCAAATTCCTAAACATGGCTGCTGCTGAGCTCAGGCACCTACAGGGAAGGTTACTGCTTTTAATTTAAACTCTACTCTCACTTATATTAATTCAGTGGATGTGAGTCATTAAAAAAAATCACTTTAAATCATACTGATTCAACAAAAATTTAATAATTATTTTTAGCTGATAAGAAAACACCATCCAATCAACTAAGGACCAGCATTCCAGAACATCCAGGAGTGCAGCTCTGCATAACTTTGTGACCCTCATCTGGAATAACAACACAGTGACTTTGGGTCTAGTTTAACTAACCTGCTTCTTAACTCACTCAAACTTTAATAACTAAAGGCAAACATAGTGTTTATTGCTTGTTTCCAAAAAAGCAAGCAGAGTGAAACAGAATAAAGTGATTTCCAGTGATGAATCCTGGAATGTTTAAGGAGCAGCAAGCAATAAATAACTAGGATTCAGAGCCATCAATCCTATCAATCCAAGACAATACCACATGATAGATCTAGCTATAGATAGATCTATGGGTATTTCAAAGACCACCTTAACTAAAATGGGAAGAACTTTATCTGATGAAGAAACTTAACTGTACTTGTTATATGACATATCTGTCAGAACTCATTGAACATGCTCATTTTAATGTATGATTTTTATTGTTTGTAAAGATATTAAAATATATTTAGAAACAGTCCCCAAAGCTGATCTTGGCTATTCATATGACTCTACCTAGAAGAAAACTATCATTTGTAAAGACCCATTGTGGTGGTTTCAAAGAAATTTCCTTCATTTTCTCAGGCATTTAAATACTTGGTTCTTAGTTGGTGACATTGTTTAGGAAGGCTTAGGAAATGTGGCCTTGCTGGAGGAAGTTAGTCACTGGGAGCAGGCTTTGAGAGTTTAAAGACACTGTCCATTTCAAGTTCCATCTCTCCACTTCCTGTTATGGTATGAGATGTGAGCCCTCAGGCTCTAGCTTCCAGCTCCAGTGCCACACTTGCCTGCAGCCACAACTCCCTGCCCAGTTGTGATGGTAATGGACTCATCTCTCTGGCAGAAAATGCATCAAATAAACCCTTCCTTCCATAAGTTGCCTTGGTCATGGTGTTTTATCACAGCAATAGAAAAGTAATGATAGTTCAAAATGGGCCAAGTAGTGAGGGGTTTTGTTTTTGGTATGTCTATTATATGTGGAAGCACTTGCTTGGGTATGTACATATGGATGCCAATGTTGTGTGTCTTCCTCAATCACCCTCCATCTTATTTTTGAGACAAGGTCTCTTTGAACCTGAAATTCACATTGTTACTGTTAGTTTTCCAGGTAGGCTGACTAGAGTGAGGCCCCAGGATTTCATCTGTCTCTGTCCACAAGTGCTAAGGCTACAGATGTACACCACAACCCTTGGCTTTCATGTGGGTAGTAGGGATCAGAACTCATATCCTCACTTTACCCACTAAACCATCTTCCACAGCCTCAAGTTCTGCATATAAATTCTCAGAACTATCTTCTGAAGTAAAAATTACTCAACAGACTTTGACATTTAGAGAAACGTTGGGCAATAATTACAAATTCATCCACTTGGTAAGTGGCACTCAAGAGTCAAGCGGAGGTGTGTCTACAAAGCCGACAGCTGCCAGCATCTCATTATGACTTTATAGAACTTTTTGTCAAAGCTTCTCCCCATCTTTTTTAAAGCCACACTGAACTGATTTTTAACTTTCGAAGACAATATCAACTTGAAAGCAGAGGAACAAAAAAGATCATAAATCTAAGCATTCAAAAAACTAGATGGCCTAAATGACAGGTTAACGAAGCTCCACAATCTTAAGCTATTAAAATACTTAGGAGAGTGGCAGAGCACTTGCCTAAGTATGTTTGAGGGTTAAATCCACATCACCTAACAAATAAGAGAAAAGAAGAAGCGTATCACTAAGCATTTAAAACATATTTCTAATAAAGAAGATAAGCAATGCTACTGCACAGCTGCTAAGTAAGAAGACGATCTGCAATAACTCTTCAATGGGAGAATTCTGAGGGAACCTAGATGGTCCTTAAATTATGACAGCTGGACAATTTTCTAACCGTCCCAGAACACAAAAACGGTATTCAATCCATAGAAACTACATTTTACATTTTGAATTCCTCTGTCCTGCTCCCCACCACAACCTTCCACTAGCAATATGCAGTGCAATACTTCTGAAATGCTGGGTAGAGGTAGTAGGCACTGCGCCCCATCAGCCAGTAGGTCAGGAGGTCAGTTCATTCTACCTGTTCTGTGCTACAACAGGAAATAGGTTGGGTGCGTTAACAAAGCTTTCACTTAACAGTATTTTCAACTCCTGACAGGTTTACTGGGAAATATTCCCATGCTGAAAATCATCTGCATTCCTATTGTTTTGAAGTTTAAGATTTATAATTCCAAACCAAGTGGTTGAACCATTTATCTGTCATCCTGCTAAAAACAACATCCCAAAGCTTAACATATTAAAGTACTCAGCAAATAATCATATAGTGATACCAAGATCTTTACTGCTGTAAATTCTACAAAAGGCATATAAAAATATCCAAAAGGGGAGGTGGTAGAAAAATAAAAGAACCTTGCAAGAAACTGCCATATTCAAGACAAGGTGATGACATAGACCTTCTTAAAAGTACAAGATAGAGGAACGAAAAATAAAAAAGAAACATGTGAACGAATCTTCAGTGTTAATGCAAGCTATCTTGGGCTTTTACTAACACAAAACCAAATGTACTTACAGTTGTGAGAGCACTGGGGTATTATCACTGCAATGTTGAAATACTCAAAGCAAATTCCACAGCGAAGCAAATCATCTATTGTCTGAAATATAAAAACACGTGTATCAGCAAGACAGCAGCAGCAGGATCAATGCCTGGCACACAACTTTCCCTCTATTCCCCTAACATTAATTCCACACTTACTCAAAATCTAACTACAGAGAAACAGCAAAGTATCATCACAAATAGAGAAAAAGACCTCCCCACAAATATTTAAATTTGCTGGGTGTGGTAGTGCACGCCTTTAATCCCAGTACTCAGATCTCTCTGAGTTCGAGGCCAGTCTGGTCTACAAAACGAGTTCCTGGAAAGCCAAGGGCTGTTACACAGAGAAACCTTGCCATGAAAAAACAAAAAAATAAAATAAAAATAAATTCAAATTCAAATCAAATTTCAGGCTATCCCAGCTGCTCTGGGCAGTCGACACTGCTGGTTCCTGAGCCACACCGTTGGCCCTTCATTCCTGCTCTTCTTCTCCCATGTTTCTAGCTCTTCAGAACCCATCCTCTGGCATATGGTCAGCACTTGGTAGAAGATAGCAACAGTCACCACACAGCTTAAGACCAAGTTGGAGACTAGGAAAGGCAAACATTACAAAGGCTCTATTAGGGCATGATAACATGCACCTGTAATCCTAGCACTTGGGAGGCTGAGGCAGGATTCTAAGACTGAAATACCCATCCTCCTCATGGTAGTCCAATACTTATGCATGATACACCACAGTGCAGCCAAACAAGCAAGCCTTCAAAATAGCTAGTGTCAACTTGGACAACAAGCTAAACAGAACAGGATTTATTCTTGCAACTTAAAATCTTTTAATTTGTTTAAGAGAGGTACTGAGGGCTGGAAAGATGGCCCAGAGGTTAAGAGCACTGGTTGCTCCTCCAGAGGACCTGAGTTCAGTTCAATTCTCAGTAACCACATGGTGGCTCACAACCATCTGTAATGAGATCTGGTGCCCTCTTCTGGCCTGCAGGCATACATGCAGGCAGAACAATGTATACATGGTAAATAGATAGATAGATAGATAGATAGATAGATAGATAGATAGATAGATAGATAGATAGATAAATCTTAAAAAAAGAAAAGGAAGGAAGGAAGGAAGGAAGGAAGGAAGGAAGGAAGGAAGGAAG
>CABHPQ010174364.1:2547-24236 GCA_902168405.1 Peromyscus aztecus
AGCCAAGAGGAATTTTCATTAAGTTTGCCCATCATTCCTAGCATTGTCAGTGTTCATGACAAAAATTTGGGTGTTTTGGTATCTAAACTAATCCTAAATCCATCTACGAAATTACCACTTCCCACTCCCAACAGGGTTTTTCTGGGGTAGCCCTGGCTGTCTTGGAATTCACTGTAGACCAGAGTGGCACCTAACTCAGAGATCCGCCTGCAGACCCCAGGGCTGAGGGTGGAGGCTCCTGACTGTTTAGCTGGGAACTTCCATTTCCTCCCTCTCCAGGCCCCACCCTCAGAAAGCCTGCCAAGTAGTGGATCCTCCCCTGGAGCTGCTCAAAGATCGCACATACAGGGATATTTAAGGCCCCCTCCTTAGGAACAGTGACATGACTTCTCCTTTTCCCACCCCTACCCCCCCAGATGACCCGGGACTGCTTAGTTTGGATTAAACTTGGTCTTAATTTGGCTTATTGCATCGGCAGAGACCCACAACCGGGGATTCAAAATATTTATCAATGACTTTAATTCTAGCACTCAGGTGGTAGAAGCAGAGGCAGGTAGATCTCTGTGAGGCCAGCCAGCCTGGTCTACATAGTGAGTTCCATGACAGCAAGGGCCACAGAGCCTGGCATAAAAACACACAATTTAAATTGTCAACCTCAGATTTGCTAATTTTTGCTTTCGCTTCACCTCATCTTCTACCTACTATCCTCCTTGGTACCCCTAGGTCCTCTTCCTAGCAAGCCTAGGGAATTTCAAGTAGCTGTTGAATACTGATGGCCTAAATCCTTGATTTTGTATTCCTAGCTTGGTCTTTCTCCTAGTGGCCACCTGTCATGGGGTGAGGTGGGAGGCACTCCCATCAGAACAGCGTGGTTGCTGAAATCTCACGCTTCAACATGATGAGATTCCAGGGGCTCTCATTACCATACTGAGCAGCTCAGGGGTGGACACAGGCTTCCTGGGCAAGTTACAGAAGTTTAACATCCACTGCTGTGGATGTAGTGGCTATTTCCCACCAGTAAGAATGATAAGCACCCATTTTGAAGGCAAACATGATGATCCACAAATACAATACAGTGATAGCTGGGAGGGGAAGGGACACTCTTGACATCCCCCCAAAATAGGGATGTCACCACACCCTCAACTGAGAGTCAACAACTGCACAAAATCTTTTGGGAAGGGTTTCTCACACTCCTGTAAGAAATCCCAATCTCAAAGCTGTTCACCAAGCAGAAACCCAGTTGTAGTTCTCATCTCCCCAGAAGGAAAAATAGATGTATTTACATAGCATTTGGCACACACAACTTGAGGATGGACTCACACTCATTTACCATTTCAGAGGTCTAATCGCTTGTCCCCACACACTTGGCAAGAGCCTGAGGCAGGCGTTCTCATCTCACGAAGACCAGGAAGCAGAGCACAGCACATCCCCCAAACCTATCCCCACTGATTTATTTCCTCTAACTGGGTCCTACCTCTTAAACCCACAAAATCTCCCAAATCACAGCAGCAGTTGGAGACAAATGTGCCACGTGCCGTGAGCCTGCGAAGGCCACAGTACACTCAGGCTGTGTCCCCACTGGCCGTCCTCCAACGCCTTCCTCAAGTTTTCGCTGCCCTAAGCATTCTACATCAAGGCATTCCTAGCCAAACTTAAGCTTACCTACACATGGGGAAAGTCCACAGGGGTGGAGTCAAGTGTCCTTCCAGGACAGCTGTCAATCAGGTCAAAATGGGACTGCCTTCAGCCTTTCTTCAGGGCTGTGCCAGGCTAGTCACTGCTTCCTCAGGGCTCCCCAGACTCAAAGCTCTCCCACTCAGTCTTCCATCCAGAAATGTGTGGACATCTCAACTGCTGATGGCTATTTCACTAGCCAACTTTATGACCAGGCGTCTTCCTGACCACAGGCCGCTCCCACCCCGCCTCATGGCCTACTGCGCTCTCATTTGTTCAGAGGGCAAGGCTTCCCTGGCTCACCTGTTGAGCAGCCCCGGTGGCCCGGAGCACAGCCTTTACTTCAGGTCGTAACATGTGCACCATAATCAATACACCAAGTGGGGCTGGACAATATAAAGTGACAACCTTCTGGGAAGGGAACAAGTGCAGTAAGACACCAGGGGCCCACCATCAACAGGAAATTAATTTTATTTTTAAATCCAAGGGACCAGAACAAAAAAACAAAACAAAACAACCAACCCTCTACCCTCGGAGGACAAGCCATGGTGGAAAGGCTAAGAAGGCAGACAGCAAAGTAGGAGCATGTCCACAACACAGGAGGCCTCTTCATTCGGGAGCTGCCTCCATTAGATAGCCATTCTCTGGGGCCATGTACCCATCACCACCCTCTGCCTCCATGTACATGTCTCGACCATCACTACCTAGACCTTCCAGCCCATTGTCCTGACCACTGCCACCCCCACCCCGAGCCTCCTCCCTGCCCCGCTCACTGCCCCGCTCCCCCCGTTTGTGCTCTCGATCCCGATCCCGGTCTCGATCCCTTCGACGTTCCCTCTCACTCCGGTGGCTCCTACGACGCTCCCGGTCTCGATCCCGGCCCTTCTCCTCTGGGCCATCAGGGCCATCAGGGCCAAGCTCTCCAGGAGGCCCATCATCAGGAACTGCATCACCAGCCTCAGAGGGTTCAGCCATGTCGCCACCGCCACCGCCACCACCACCACCTCCGCCGCCGCTGCCACCTCCACCACCTCGAAGCTCCTCTTTTCGCTCCCGCTCCCGGCGTGCTCGCTCCCGGCTGCGACTGCTCCGTCGCTTTCGGTCTCGGTCCTTGTCCTTGCTTCTCTCTCTGGAACGCCGCCGCTCGTCCTTGTCTCGACTCCGGGAGCGTCTCCTCCGGTCCCGAGAGCGGGAGCGTCTCCGTTCTCTCTCCTTGTCTCTCTCTCGGCTTCTTTCTCTGCGCTCCCGCTCGCGGTCCCGGTCCCGGTCCCTGTGTGGAAGTGGGGAGGGGCCCGGCCTACATGAGATTAGCAGCGTGTGGCTGGGCACCCCATGACTGCCTTGTCCCAAGAAACCAGGTGCCCAACCTTACCTCTCATCGTATCGGGAAGTGTCATCACGGCCTGAATGCCTGATGTTCACATCGGCCCCACCTCTTCTGGTCCCACCAAGGCCACCTCCTATGGGTCAAGCAAAGGAACACAGGGTCAGTGGGCACGCTGACAAAAACCAAATACCTCTACTGGCAGCTAAGGTGCACAATCCCGTGCCAATCATCCCCATGTTCCCTTGTCACGGAAGAGCCTGTTTTTCATGCAAGGCTTTAACAAGGTGCTAGAGCTCAGGGACACCCTAAGAAGAAACTTCATGTTTCCCAAGCTAGCCAACCTCATCTGAGACCTGAGACTCTAGGCTAGCACACCAGCAACTTGTATTTTTGTGCACAAAGTCCAAAGTGTGAACCCACAGCTGAAAGCTGAAAGAAGCTAGGCATGGTGTTGCATCCCTTTAATCCCATACTTGGGAAGGAAGACGGGGCAGGTACATCTTATGATTGTGAGGTCAGTCTGGTCTACGCAATGAACTTTAGGCCAGCCAAAGCTATACAGTGGGACCTTGTTCTCAGAATAAGGAGCAGGTGGCAATCTTATTTTTCTTTTTCTTTTTTCTTTTTTAAAGATTTGTTTATTTACTTATTTATTATGTATACAGTATTCTGCCTGCATGTGTCCCTATAGACCATTAGAGGATACCAGATCTCATTACAAGTGGTTGTGAGCCACCATGTGGTTACTGGGAATTGAACTCAGGACCTCTGGAAGAGCAGTTGGTGCTCTTAACCACTGAGCCATCTCTCCAGCCCTGGCAATCTTATTTTTCAAATGGGGACTCACTAATGAGCCACTTGCTCCCAGTGACTTGGCAAGGAAGACTCATGGCTGGGAATCCCATGTGCCTGTGGTTTCCTGCACCACCCATCTAAAGAGGGTCCAGAGAAGTGAGGTTGAGATTCACACTGAGCACAAGAGAAAAGAGAAGTCAGTCACATGCTAGGCTGAGTCTAGGAATAGGAAGCAGGTTGGACTACTACAACATAGGACGCAGACTCCCAGCTGCTGGACCACAACTTAACAATGGGCTCACACTTCAATACAAGAAATACACTTGCTCCCTGCACACGAGGTAAATAAACAGCACTCTTCACATCTGACTCGCCACAAGTCCAAATCAACAGAGATTTAGACCATGTACTGAAACCTCAGAAACTGTGCTCAACCAACATCCCTTTCTTAAAAAAAAAAAAAAAAAGAAAAAAGCTAGGTGGGGCTGGAGAGATGACTCAGAGGTTAAGAGCACTAACTGTCCTTCCAGAGGTCCTGAGTTCAATTCCCATCAACCACATGATGGCTCACAACCATCTGTAATGAGATCTGGTGCCCTCTTCTGGCCTGTAGGCAGAACACTGCATACAAAACAAATCAATAAATAAATACATGAAGTAAACAAACAGCCAGGTATGTAATTTCAACATTCAGAAGATTGAGGCAGGAGGATCACGAGCCTGAGGCCACTCTAAGCTTCACTGTTGAGACCCTGTCTCAGAACTACATCCAGTAATAAAAACACTTCTATGTACTGCATGTGGAAAACAGCTGTACAAAACTTTACACAGGCTGCACATCTGCCTGTGTGTGTGAAGAAGAACCCATACTATCACATCAGCAGCAAGGCTGCACACCAAGACAAATGGCTTGTTTCTGAGATTTCAGGAACCTCCCAGCACAGCAAGAACTGGAGGCTCCTGGGGGTTGGGGTGCTAGGTCAACTCAGCACAGATGCTCAGGTGAAAGCAAAGCCAGGTAATGCTGCCTGAGACAGAGTGACACCTGGCACACAAGACCTGCAATCTAGGTGGAGCCTAATACTGAGCCACTAGATGGACAAACAGCAGAGACTGACACTTGTCCACAGAGACAGCAGCACAATCTCCCAAGATCCTCTTGGTGAGAATCCACTGATACACGGGCTTGGGACTGAGACAAGAGCCCTGCATCAGCTGGCCCCTCCTTGCCTGCATACACACAGGCAGGACACTCTATACATCCAGCAAAGACCAGGGTCTGCTTGGGCACCAGCAGGTCTAGGTGTCTGTGTGCACCAGTGTCTAAAGCCATAAAGATGATGAGAGAAGACAGCTGGAAATGGAGGGGAACAAGCAGTATGCGGGCTGGGGAGACTGAAGGCAGAATCATCTACACACACAGGCCAGCACCCAGAGGGTAGAATGGACTCACCCAGACGCCGGGGCCTCCAGCCCTTCACAGTCCGGCCCCTCTCCACATCCACAAGGACCCTCCTGCCATCAATCTTCTTGCCATCTGCGTGCTTGTAAGCGGCTGCAACAGATGTGGGGGAGGGGGGTCCCCAGAAGGTGCTCTAGTCAGACAAGGATCCATGCAACAGCATCCCTGCCCCTCAAACCCCATCTGCACACATACACTCACACTCCCACCAGTCAGCCAGGCAACCAACAGCCAGACAGCCCTCTTCCCACCCTGAAGGGCCTGCTCCATCCAATCCCTGATTCCTTTTTGGCACCCCCAATTATCATTGGGGGGCAAAACATTCACCCTGGCCACCCCCAGCTCCCACATGATGGAGCAGCCCCCTCCTGCCAGGGCGGCCAAAGTTGCTGCAAAGAAACTGGAGGTTAGCTGAATGCTGGCCTCTGCTGTGGGGAGGGCTCCTCCACACCCAGGCATGCACCCTAGACACCATGCTGGGCAGGAGGCCGGCTAGGCCCCTCCACACCCAGGCATGCACCCTAGATATCATGCTGGGCAGGAGGCCCACTGGGCCCCTCCACACCCAGGCATGCACCCTAGACACCATGCTGAGGCAGGAGGCCCCCTGGGCCCCTCCACACCCAGACCACACCAGTTTTGTTTTTTTTTTTTCTGTGTTTTCATAGGGAGGTCAGTGCGAGGTAAGACATCAGAACAGAAATGAACAGGAGTGGAGACCTTAGGAACTGGCAGGGATAGAAGTGGGTGCTGAGCTCCCCAGGGGCCTTCAAGGACCCTGGCTGGGCCCAGAGGTACATGTGCCGTGCTACTCAAAATCCCTGCCTTACCTGAGCAGACTGACCCTGCCACCACCTAGCCTGGCCAGCTCTGTCCTCCAGGCCAAGCTCAATGGCCAGTAGGGCATGCAGCCCAGCCTGAGCTCAGGGAAGTTGAGCATAGGACAGAGTGGGGAGGCCCCAGAGTCCAGGCCTGTGATCAGGCAGGGCTGTTAAGAAGGCCAAAAAGTCCCTGTCCAGGTCCCAGCCCTGGCCTAAGGGACTATGCTCACCAACCACAATACCCTGCCCAACCCCTGCCCGCTCCCCCCCAATAACAACCAGAGGAAGAGAAAAAGGTGCCATTTACCGATGCCGGCCTTGCGGGTGTCCAAACCGAGCGGGATGGGGGGGGCTCGGCAACTCCTGGGGGCCTGGCGAGGAGGCGGGCTTCCCGGGGGTGGGGTGGGGGTGGGACATGGGACTGCTTACCTGGAGACCCCAAGCTTACCTGAGCACTCACACAGACCCCACACCCACCACCATTGGGGTATAACTAAAGCTACAGGAAGGCAGCCCTGAGAGAGAGAGACTACATTTCCTACATCACCTAGAGACAGGTGGATGAAGGAAGTAAAGGGGCCTCAGAGCCTCAACAGAGGAATGACTTGAGCCTGGGCTGGAAGCCCTTGGTCTATCCTGCCTGATCTTAAACATCAGGCCTCAAGGCCTCAAAGCACCTACCACCTCACCACTACCTGAAACAGCCACGCTCCACTAGCACAGGCCCAACTCTCAGTACTGGGATCAGGCTCCTCCACTCCAATTCCACATGCCCCCCCACTAGTGGCGGCAGCCGAGGCTGGCACACAGGGTAACACCTGGGATCCAGGAAACAGGAGCTTCTCATGCTTCAGGAGGGGCCAATTGGCCCCTAACCCCAGAGCAGAGAGAGGGCAGGGAACTTGAGAACTGAGGTCAGTCAAGTACAGGAACCCAGCTCAGGTTCCCCATCCCAAACCCCAGGAGAGGCCCAACCCAGAGAACAGCAAGAAGACCATGTAATTGTGTCAGTCTAGGCTTCTCTCTCTTTCCCTCTCTTTCGCCTCAGTACAGGTTTAGTAAAAACTACCATACCTTCAGTTGTTTGAAACCTGTTCCACCCCTCCCATACCCTGAACCCCAATCCATGCATTTTGGGGAGCTCAGGCACTGGGCATCACAGTTGCCTTCTCAGGAGGCTCCCACCATGCCAAGGAAGATAGAAGGGATAGAGAACCCCAAACTAGAAATCAGAGTCTCTCCAAGACCACTCTGGTGACAACCCCACAGAAGTCATAGGGTAGGGAGGGTCAGGCTGAAGGGCTCCATACAGAGCCCTGGCCCCAAAACACCCAACTTTAGGATTGCCAACTTGGCCCCAGGTGTCAGGGGCTGGGTGGAGCCCGACTATGGACGGAGGTCAGTGCCTCTCCCACCGAGGTCCACCCTTCCCCTTGGGATCAGTGAGATTACCAGAGAGCATGTGGGTGGGAGCAAGAGGGGTAGAGGGCACCCAAATGAGGAAAGGGCTGTGGTGAAGGGAGACTGAAGGGTAACTAGGGTGGGAAGGGAAGCCTCACTGTTCCTAAGCTGCCTGGCTAAGCTGGGCTGGTGTGCGGTGCTGTGATCTTACCCATGATACAAACCCTTATACCAACCATACACTGAGGTGTTGTAAGGGGAGCGTAAGCATCAGCTGCAAGCCAGCTGCGTGGTGGCTGCAGTGACAATAAGAACAGTCAATTAATACGGCGGCCCCTGGACACGCCGCAGCCCTGCCCACCCCCACCCACCCAGCCCTGCCCAAGTGGACGCCGCGCAGCCTCAATGGGGCTTTGTAGCTGTGGGGGTGGGTGCTAAACATGCCCACCAGATCACTGCTTGACGAGAACTAGGTGGGGGCTGGGGTTGGGGAGGTGGAGGGTCGGGTGGCCCAGCACAGTTCTACTGGGGGAGAGGACTGGTTCAAAGGCCAGCTCTCACTGCAACCTGGCGGCCCCCAGCTCCAGTGGGGGCCTAATGGGGAGAAGCTCCCCAAATCCGACACCTCCCCCCACCTCCAGGTGGCCCCATACCTCACCCAGTGCCCTCCTGGCCCGAGGTTCAACGTGTGACACTTACCTCCCTGGGCTCACACACACGTTGTGGGGGATTTGGTTTTTGATTTTTAAAAAACACGTGTATATATATATAAAAAAAAGATATATCAGAAACAGAGGGAGAAGAGACAATGCTAAAGTCAGGTATGGCAGGGGAGGGAACAGACGACGGGGAGAGGCCGGGAAGCAGAGGTGAGAGGGTCAGAAGGCAAGGCACAGGCACAGGTACTCACAGTGCATGTCTCGTTCATGTTCATACTCAATGAAGGCATAACCACGGGGTTTTCCAGAGCGCTTACTGTACACCATGTGGATCTGCAGGACAGGCAGAAGGCAGTGAGCTCCACAAGTTATAGGACTGCCCCACCCACCCCACAACACAACTTATTCAGCAGGCTTTGGGCTGGGGAACACGCCAGTAACAGATTTGTCCTTCAAGCGTCCCAAGGGACTCTCACTCCAGTGAAAGCCTGAGTAAAGTGGAAACCAAAGGGCATAGAAGCAGCATGTGAGAGGCAGAGGGTCCCACAAAGCAGGCTGGAGAAAGCTGTGGCTACAGATCCATGGAAACTGGACATTCTGGTGGTGGAGATCCTCAGATGAGGCCAAAGGCAAACGGACATTGAGCCAAGTGCCCCCAAAGCCAGCCAAGTGTGAGAAATAAACAATGTGCTGAGCACGAAAAAGGGCCACTGTGGATAATCCATGTAGAACTGGGGAGGAGTCTGCCTGCAACCATGGCAGGAGGCCTGTGCAGACAGAGCCAAACATATGGGAAGGTGGGGAGGCTAGAGGACCCAGAGCACTTAAGAGGCCTCTGCAGGACAGAACAGGGATGAGGGAGCACATGGCCACACTGTAAAGGCCATGAAAAGTCAGGCAAAGCTTATGGGCTCTCTCTCCACACGCCAGTGATACAGGAGGCTTGAGTACAGAGAACCAGCATCCAGACAGGAATGCTTAGAGGTCGGGGGTGGGGCAAAACACAAGACTTCTGGGAAATAATAGGATTTGAGCAGGTTCCCAAGGGATGACTGGTCCTCCATTCACATTACTACCTGCCCACACATGGATGGATACGGTCCTAAGCTTGCTCAGGAATACTAAGACTTTAACTCTACAACCTGCAATCTTCAAAAGTCAACTGAGATTCCAAGCTGACATGGTTCCATCAGGCCTCAAGGGGGGTAGGGCTGAGGGGGAGAACCAGTTCCTGAGACCCAGGAATCAGGGACGGGCCACAGGGCCCATCCTGGGCTAAGCAGCTTGTGTCCATCATGAGCGCCAGGTCTTACTTTGTCTCCCAGCAGAAGAAAATAAGGCACAAAGCAGTTAAGTGAGTTTTGGTATAAAAACTTAACACAGCACCTATCTTTCTTGTTTAGTACAGACCTCACTCTGTAGCCCAGGCTAGTCTTAACCTTAAGACAGACAACTTTACTGACTCAGTCTCTCTAGGGCTGGGATTACAGTTATGAGCCACCATACTTAAAGTCAGCATGTTTTCTTTTCTTCTGTCCAATACTTTCTATTTAAATAATTTTTTGAGACTGATCCCCTTATAAGATGACTGTGAGCCACCATGTGTTTTCCGGGAATTGAGCACAGAATCTCTGAAGGGTAGCCAGTACTCCTAACCACTGAGCCATCTCTCTAGCTCTTATGGCCTATTGTTAATTGCTGACACATATATAGATATGTTTGTGTATCTCTAAATATAACCTGCTCAGTCCATATATACCTGCATGTATATGTTTTCAGGGCTGACCAATTGGTACTAGATTAGCAATTAGTGTGTTTCTCCCTAGTTCCCTTCTGACTATTTCTCCTGCATGCATGCTCTCTCTTTTAGGAAGACAGGTTTCACTAACCTTGGCTAGCCTGAACTTGGTAGGTAGATCAAGCTGTCCTAGAACTCAAGAGACACATCAGCTCAGAGTATACGCACATACACACACCCCAGTGCTGGAACTAAAGGTGTGTGGCACTACACCTGGCAGCATGTTCCCAGCAAAGGGTCAGGCAGCAGACGCCCTAGACTGAGGGCCACGTAACACATCCTGTAATAAGTATCTAACTGCCTTGTAGCAATAACATCTGCAAACTATATGGAAATTAACAAGTCTCCCTTAGCTACACAGCAAGTTCAAGGCCAGTTTAGACAACATAGCAAGACATTTCAAAATAAAACAGAAGCTGGGACAGGCTGGATAAATGACTCCTCAGTGGTTTAGAGCATTTGCTGCTCTTGCTGAAACCCAGGTTTCATTCCCAGTACTCACAGAACTAACAACAATTTCTAACTACAATCCCAGAGCAAAGGTACTGTGTACACTTAATATACACATATGCAGGCAAAATACGTATAAGTAAATCTAAAAACTAGTAATAATAAGGCTTGTTTGTGATAGAGTGAGACCCTGTCTTTTCTGTTTGTTTTTGAGACAGGGTTTCTCTGATTAACAGAGCCCTGGCTATCCTTGAAGTCAGAGATCCACCTGCCTCTGCCTAACCCACCGCTGGGATTAGAAGCATATGCCACCATATCCAGTGAGACACTAAACAACTAAATAAACAAATCTGAAGGGTCTGGTGATGTAGCTTAGTTGGTAGACTACGATGCATGAAACATTTGTGTTCAATCCCTAGCACGGCCAAAAAAAAAAAAGTGGTGGT
This sequence comes from Peromyscus aztecus, assembly GCA_902168405.1. NCBI lineage: Eukaryota > Metazoa > Chordata > Mammalia > Rodentia > Cricetidae > Peromyscus > Peromyscus aztecus. The sequence goes on from CABHPQ010174364.1 coordinate 13,381, forward strand.
ACACACCTGTAATCCCAGCACTTTGGAGGCAGACAGGAGAACCAAAATTTGAAGTCATTCCCTATCTGCATAATGAACTCATCAGTGCCAAGCCTGGACTACGTGGGACAATCTTAAAGATTAAGAGCCAGTAAGTGAGCTGGCTGAGTTTGATCTCCAGGAGAAAATGGGTCTTTTAAGTTGTACTTTGATCTCCACACATGCCAGCCCTTTCTCCGCAAGGTAATAATGTAATGCAGAAGACCCATGTTCAGTTCCTAACCATTACACGGCAGCTCACAACCATATTAACTCCAAACCCAGGAGATCCAATGTCCTTCTGGCCTCCAAGAGCACTGCACTCATGTGAATATACATGGTGGCGGTGGTGGCGCACACCTTTAATCCCAGCATTTGGGAGGCAGAGACAGGTGATCTCTGTGAGTTTGAGGCCAGCCTGGTCCACAGAGTGAGTTCCAGGACAGCTAGAGCAACAGAGAGAAACCTTGTCTTGAAAAAACAAAACAAAACAAAAAATAAAACAAAGTAATACCAGAAATGGCTCAATGGTTAACCAGAGCACTTGCTTCTCTTGCAGAGAACCTGGATTTGGTTCCCAGCACTCAGATGGTAGCTTATACTTATAACTCTGTGTAACACTTGTCCTGGGGGATCTAGGAACGAGGTACCAACGTAGTATATTTATATACAAGCAAGCAAAAGAACACTTGTGCTTATAAAATAAAGAATTTTTAAAATAAATACACAGAGCATCAATTATACAAGGGCTGGGGATATAGTTTCAGGTACAACGCTTGTTTACCATATATACTGCTGCCCGGAGCTTAAGCTCTAGTCCTGGGGGCAGAAGAGAAATACCTAATGAAGGTCTTGGACGGCAAAGACAAGAGGACTGAAGTTCAAGAACATCCAAAGCTTTATAGTAAGTTTGAGGCCAGCTTTGGATTCATGAAACTGCCTCAAAAACAAATCAGAAAACAAAGCAACCAAGCACCCATCCACCTAGACTCAACCTATAACCTAAGTGGACCTGCCTCCTCACCCATACACCAACTTGCACAAGGTGAAGTTTGCCAATCTGTGTTATAAATCCACGAGGACTCACCACTTACAATGTTACCCTTTCTGGGGGGGGGGGGGGGTTCCAAGACATGGTTTCCTGGGTAGCCCTGGCTGTCCTAGAATTCAGAAATCCATCAGACTCTGCTTCCTGAGTGCTGGGATTAATTAAAGGTGTGTGCCACCACCACCCCGGCCCAATGTTACTTCTGACATTAAAGCTACACTAAAGGAAATAAACCCAGGCCCTGAAAAGATGTGAATCATTCCCAGGCTGGGAACCCAGCATTCTTCCTCACTTCAGGCTACTGCTCCCTCTTCCAAAAACTCTCAACTTAACCCTCCACCTCAACCTACTTACTCTTTTGATGGGTCCATACACCTCAAACTCTCTCCGAAGCTTAGATTCTGTTGTGTCATAGTTCTACAAGAGACAAAGCTAAGTTAAATGGGAGAAGCACACAGTTCCAAAGTCCTTAAATAGCCCAGGACTAGACCCACGTTCTCAGCAGCCTAGGGTTCCCAGGCCAGGAGTTGGGTACTTACCACTCTAGCTACGAACAGAGTCTTGAAGGCATCACCTTGCGCATTGGGATCATTGTGAGGGTCCCCTGTACAAGGAGGAGAGAATCTTTTAAGTAGACAGAGCCCACAGTCTTGGGTAGAAGAACAATGGACAGAAGCTGAGGACAGGAAGATGGACCTAAGTAGGCCCCCTTCTACAAGAAAAGCTCAGTGACTTAGCAAGCTTGATTACACGCCCTCTTTCAGGTTTGGTTTCACTAAAGCCTTTTCTAGAATAATTGACAGATGAGGACAAGAGGCTGCTAGGGTGAAAATTACATTAGATAGATAGGATGTGGCACACCAAAATGGCATTTCAGAACTATGGACTTCGGCCATCCATTCTCAGTACAAAGTGAGCTGAGCAATAACTGAATCCATGGGACTTCTCTGGAGGGAGACTCAGCTATCTTGTTCCGTAATATATACAGTTCTACCACTCACTGGACAAAATTCAACACAGCCAGAGGAAAGCATAATACCAAATAGTCTCAGATCTAAACTGGGTGTGATGGCCCATGAGTAAATCCCAGCACTGAGGGGGCAGAAGCAAACAGAACTCAGCCTGGTCTTCATAATGAGTTCCAGGCCAGCCAGGCTACACAGTGAGACTGTCTCAAAAAGAAAGTAAGGCAGTTCAGGGTAGGTTTTTTCCCTCCATATCCTACAACCTTTGGCAGAGACCCTGGGCTAGTGCTGAAGAAAATCACAAGGATCAAGTGGCTTAAGTAGATAACTACTTCCCATTTGGTCTCCAAGGATTAAGTCTTCAGAAAAAGACCAAGAATCTATTAACCACTTGCTGGGTGGTGATACATGCCTTTTTGTTTGTTTTATTTTGTTTTTTGAGACAGGGTTTCTCTGTGTAGTTTTGGTGCCTATCCTGGATCTCACTCTGTAGACCAGGCTGGCCTCAAACTCAGAGATCCACCTTTCTCTGCCTCCTGAGTGCTTGGATCAAAGGTGTGCGCATGGACGGGCAGCAGTGGCACACGCCTTTAATCCCAGCACTGGGGAGGCAGGTGGATCTCTGTGAGTTTGAGGCCAGTCTGGTCTACAAAGGGAGTTCCGGGACAGCCAGGGCTGTTACACAGAGAAACCCTGCCTCAAAAAACAAAACAAACAAATGGGCTGGAGAGATGGCTCAGAGGTTAAGAGCACTGGCTGCTCCTCTAGAGGTCCTGAGTTCAATTCCCAGAAACCACAAGGTGGTTCACAGCCATCTATAATGAGATGTGGCGCCCTCTTCTGGTGTGCAGGCACACATGCAGGCAGAACACTGTATACATAATAAGTAGATCTAAAAAACAAAACACTGTTAACTAACTCCAATGAGTGAGTTAGTGTTGAGGTGCTGGGAGCTGAACATGTGTGCTGAACTTTCTGTGTCCCTCTCACGGGCTGTCCCAGCTCTCATTTCATGCTCTCCCTAATATGCAGCCGCACAGTAAGTACAGAGATCATAGAAGAGACAGGACAGAGTTTAAGAGGGAAAAAGTGATTGCTGGGATTTTGAGGCCAGCCTGGGCAATTTGGAAGAACACCTGGCATGCATAAGACCTTTCAGCAAGAAAGCAGGATACTTCTGTCTTCCATTGGTGGCCTACAAGTATGCTTAACCAGTCCAGACTGACTGTCCTTGTTTCAGATTGTATTTATTACTTTTGACAGGTCACAGGCACTGATACTTAGCAAGTCTCTTTCGGTTATCAGTTGTGACCTTCCCACCAACACGAAATATGATTCCAAAGGATCAGCCATGGTGGTGGTCCTTTCGATCCTAAGGGCATAGCTGTTAATATGGTGACAGAAGAGGACTCAAGCCATTAAGGCTTTCAACTACATCTCCAATTAAGAGATGCCCCTCAAAGTTGCAACTTCATCCCAGGAGCTGCACTGCTACCTGGTCTTAGCCAGGGATCAACCCTAGGGTGCTAAGAATCTGGAGGAGTGAGGAGTGAAGAGAAAGGAGTCAATGGACAGATATCATATCTCATTTTCTTTCTCTTTAAATGTCACTTTTTGAGGCAAAAGGAACCAAGAAAAACAAAGGGGCTGGAATAGTTATGCACTGATAGCACATGCCCTTAACTCCAGCATTCAAGGCAGGTGGATCTCTGTGAACTCAAGGCCAGGCTGGTCTACAGAGTTCTAGAACAGCCAGGCTATACAGAGAAACCGTCTCAAAAGGAAAATAAATAAATAGATAAATGGGGGGGGGGGCACCTCTCATGGGTATATAGATCAGAAGAATAAAGTTAGGAGAGTACATGCACAAAGCCTGGGGTTCAGTGGAGCATAGCACCCCATAAACAGGCTGCTGAGACAACATGCTCAAAGGTGCCAAGGTAAAAGTGGGCACCCATCTCCCAAACACTAGGTGTAGGGTGCATGAGTATTACCTGTCCAGTGCTGCTGCAGGGTGGATGAAAGCAAAATGAGAGTTAAACTTGCCTGAAGGGCAGCTAGGAAGAAGTGCTCAGCACACAAAAGAGGGAAACATCTCTACTCGAGATGCCTATAGCTCTTGCTTACCATAAGGCTGATGAGGGACTAAAGGCAGAAACCTATGCCACCACCACCAATATTCCTTTCTGAAGGAATACATTACCTGAAAAACAGAAAGTAATAGCCAGTGCCTACTACTAAGTGTGCACGTGTGGCTGGTCTGTATACTCAGCTGCACCTCTCTGCATTCACTGGTCAGGACGCTGAGAGGAACGGGCCCACAAGAAGCCTGAAACCTGGAAAGCTTCACTAGGTTTTCAGGTTGTTGACGTGAAACCTCCAAACTCCCCCTTGACAAGCCACTACTTTTTCATCTTTAAAATGGGAATAACCTGCCTGGTGGTGGTGGTGCATGACTTTAATCCCAGCACTCGGGAGGCAGAGCCAGGCGGATCTCTGTGAGTTTGAGGCCAGCCTGGTACACAGAGCAAGAGCCAGGACAGGCACCAAAACTACACAGAGAAACCCTGTCTCGAAAAACCAAAATAATAATAATAATAAATAAAACGGGAATAACCATTCCTGCTGCACGGAGACATCACCAGGAGTCCATAACGTGAAGGAATACAAGTGCTCAGCCAAGAGACAGTCTCCTTGACTTTGACAGAGCAAAGCAAGCTTCTACAATTAGTGAGGACAAGCAGAGACCCTACTCTGCCTGATCAATCCTGTCTGTTCTATTTTGGACAGTACAATGTGCATCCTTGAACTTGCCTCAATTACCAACATGGGGCCTAACTTGATTGACCTCTACATTCCCTTACACCAATTTGAGAATTTCAGTCACACCTCAGCTTGCTATGCTGGTCTTCAGTACTTTTTAAACAAATTGTAACCACAGTACCATTATTAACAATACTAACTTCTAAACTCATCTACAATCCCTCATTTAAAATCCTTCATCTGGGGCTGTTTCAGAATGACACTTGTATATACAACACATTTACACTGTGATCAACCAAGTTCCAAGTCTTGCTTGGTTGATGAGTCTTTTGACCTCTTACTTCATGGTCTCCCTACAGACTGCCTCCAACCTTTCCTTGTCAGTTTTTTTTTTTTGTTTGTTTGTTTGTTTGTTTTTTAGGAAACCAGGTCACAAGTCTGTTCTACACTCTCTCACATTCTCCCCCTGGTGCAAAGCATACCTAGATAGGCAGGAAAAGAACTGGGCTTTATGCTGAGGGCAGCAGGAGAGAGAGATGAGGATCTTAGCTAGGGGAGACAAGTAAACAAGACACTGTTACAGCACTGTCCAAGCCAAGCGGGACCTGAGTGCTACTGGTGGACATGGAACATCTAGTTTTGTTTAAAGACAGATCTTGGTGACAAGCTGGGGAAGTTGTATTGGTGTTGTGCTAGCTAATCTTAATTGTAACTTTATCACATCTGGAATCAACTAAGACCCAAGTAGTTGGGCATGCCCATAGGGATTTCTGGATTGAATCATTTGAGATGAGAAGATCCAACTTAAATCTGGGCCACACCTTCTGTTGGCAGCCAACAGAAAACCTGAATGAAGCTCTTTGCCTGTCTTCACTCCCTGCCAAGTTCATCCATCCTGCTGCGGAGCCATTCTTTCACTGGTATTAGAACCTACTTCTTCAGAATTCCAACCTAAAATAAAAACTAGCTGAGACATCCAGCTTTTTGTTTTTCGAGACAGGGTTTCTCTGTGTAGCTTTGGAGCCTGTCCTAGAACTCGCTCTGTATGTAGCTCAGGCTGGCCTCGAACTCACAGAGATCCGCCTGCCTCTGCCCCCAAGTGCTGGGATTAAAGGCGTGCGGTGACATCCAGCTTTGTGGACTGAACAATTAGCAGACTCTTAAGTCTTTCTGTTGAGAGACAGCCACTCCAATCAATCAATCAATCATCAATCTCTCTCACACATCCACATAAACAAACACACACACACACACACACACACACACACACAGAAAGTTCCCCCTATTTTATCAATTCTGTTCCTTTAGAGAACCCTAACACAGGCGCTAAAAACAAACTGAGCACCAACATCTGGAAGCCATGTCTTGGGGAAAGCAAAATCCAACAGGAATTGGGAGGCGGGGATTCTGTGGCTTGAACATGGAGTATGACATATTTAAGAAAGAGCATCTAGCTAGGTATAGTATGAGAACCAGAGCTCCATGAACTATCTTAGTTGTGTGCACTTGAGAAAATCCACAAGTTCTAGAATATGGTTTAGAAAGAAATGATTCACTAAGGCTGCAGAAAATAGATGGGAGATAAACCTCATTCTCTGATGGGTCTTTACCTATTGAACATTGAGTCTGGTTACCAAGCACTACTTAATCCTTCCGACCTAGATGGTGAAGCACTGCCATTTCCAGGTTCCGGAAACTAGGGATAGAGCCGAGACCAACTGGCCAGATTGCCTTATGCCTTATCCTGGAGACACAGTGGAATGTGGTCCCTTACAGGGAAGGGCAAGTAACTGGGGTATCCCTACCTGTTAAAAGACTAAACAACTGGAGCTGGAGAGATGGCTCAGCGATTAAGTAAGAGCACTGATTGCTCTTCCAGGGGCTGATGTTTGATTCCTAGCACCCACACAGCAGTTCCTAACTGTCCAACTCCAGTTCCAAGGAATCCTATGCCCTCTTCTAGTCTCCTACATGCAGACAGGCAAAACACTCATACATATAAAACAATTAATAAAACATACTAGAACTTAAAAAAGAAAGCCTAATCCAAGTCCTGGGCTTGGCAAGTGGTTGCTAGGAAAGTGAACCAATTCTGCTTTCTCAGGCTCCCAAGAGAATAGTGGCCCAGGTGTGACCTGGGAAGAGGAGCAAAATGAGACTGGAGGGGAAGATTGCTAGGAGAGAGGAGAAGCTTACACATTTTCAGCTCTGTCTCCACTTCCTGTTGTCGCCGTTCAATCTTTTCCCGTCTCTGCAATTAGAAAGAAGTAGAGTAAGTGCAAGCAGAGGTATTTGGATGGCAAAGACCATCTGGAAAAAAAGTAGCTAAAAATACATTATTAAGACTAAGAGGTCAGCACTCAGGAGGCAGAGGCAGGCGGATCTCTGTGAGTTCGAGGCCAGCCTGGGCTACCAAGTGAGCTCCAGGAAAGGCGCAAAGCTACACAGAGAAACCCTATCTCGAAAAACCAAAAAAAAAAAAAAAAAAAAAAAAGACTAAGAGGTGCTAGGTGATGGTGGTGAACACCTTTAATTCCAGAACTCAGGAGACAGAGGCAAGTAGATCGTCTGTGAGTTAGAGGCCAGCCTGGTCTACAGAGCAAGTTCCAGGACAACCAGGGCTACACAGAGACCCTGTCTCAAAAAAGCAAGACTTAGAGGTAAAACAACATACCTTTCTTTCCATGCGTTCCTCTCGGGTTTCTGCCCTTGTTGGAGGAGGCGCATCTCGAGGGTCCTAGAACAAGAGAGGTGATGGAAAAACAGCAAGGCACACCACCAAGGAAAAGACTCTCAGTTCCTTCCCACACACAAGGCCAATAGTTCGGTGTAGATGTAACCAACCATCTTATAAATAAGAAACACAGAACCAATGCAAAGAAGAAAGTCAAGAGGTCAGAGCTAAGAGCTAAAACCTTACCCTTCCGCCTGCAGTGGTCCTACCTCTCTGAAGGAGGAGGTACTTCCTGTGTTAAAGTCTTTATATAGTCTCTGTTCTGCCTTCTCATTGGTTGTAAACCCAACCACAGGACTGCCTCATCACGGCCTGTCTGTATAGACCTCCAGGTGTTCTATGGTTGGTATTGAGATTAAAGGCATGTGTATCCAATGCTGGCTGTATCCCTGAACACACAGAGACTTACCTAGCTCTGTCTACCAAGTGCTGTGATCACAAGCGTACACCACCACTGCCCTACTTTCCTATGGCTTGCTAATAGCTCTGACCCCCGGGCAACTTTATTTATTATCATACAAATAACATTTTGGTACAAAAGAAAATATCACCATAGTTCGGTATAAGCAGAAGACCCAGGGTGAATGTGGTACCATGAGTTATGCTCCATGGACCAGTGCTGACCAGACTGCTGCAAGTCTGTGGTAGGACAATGTAAAAATCTCCACTGGATGGTGGTGGTGGTGTAAGCCTTTAATCCCAGCCTAGTCTACAAAGCCAGCTCCAAGAGAGCCCAAGTAACTTTGTCTACTAGGCATAATTAAAAGAAAAAAAAAAGTCTCATTTCTGAAGGTCCTTTTAAACAAAACACAGAAACAATTCTCTTATATTTAGCAAAAGCATCAATCATGGGGGTGAGAGTGGGGTGTGGAGGGGGTGCACGGGCGGATCTCTGTGAGTTCGAGACCAGCCTGGTCTACACAGTGAGTTCCAGGACGGCTAAGGCTACAGAGAAACTCTGCCTCAAAAAATAAAACAAAACAAAAAAGCATATGCACTGACAAATGACTAGTAGACATTTGTTTTCCATCAGATTATGACGTAGGTGGCACAGCTGTAAAGCACAGTACCAAAGTTATATGGCTTCCAAAGCCAGGGACTCTGCAACTTCCCACAGAATGCCAGTGATAGAAAATAGGTCTGAAACAACAGTGGACAGGGCAAACCTCCAAAGCAAGACAGCCTGTGATGTCACAGATCTGGAAATCCCTACCAGCCTCTCATTAAATACAAATTGGCACATGACCTGCAGAAAGAACACCACTGAGCTGAACCCATTAAACTCAGTTTATTGGCTAGTAACATTTCCCAAGTGCAGGTTGACCAAGGCAGGCAGGCAGAATCACCTGTTATCTATTAAATTCTGGCTTTCTCACTCAATGGCAGAATATTTCTCCTAATACTTCTGGTCACTGGGCAGCATTTCTTAGGTCTGCTCCAATGGTGGGCATAACAAATTTTCTGAATAAAAGAAATGACACCCAAAAGCTCAAATGATTCAGATTTAGTCATACATACCTAGCAAGTACAGAGCCCAAACCCCAAGCTGCCAGCCTTAAGCACTGCAGGACACACTGCTCAGCCTTAGTAAACACTATCCTCTTTCAAAAATTCTACATTTACCTTTACTTATTCAGATGAGGATGTAGAGGTCAGAGAACAGCACGCTAGAGTGTAGCCTTTCCTTCCACACTGTGGATCCCAGGAACAGAACTCAGGTTTTGGTAGCGAGCACATTTACCCCCTAAGTCATCTCCCCGTCCAACACTGTCCTCTTAATGTCATAAAAAACATTAACTACAGTTACAAATTTGACATTTACTAACGGCCTTATGTCCTTGAACACAAACTCTGTGACTCAGCTCTCCACTAGTCCATCTTACAGCCACTTCTTGCTAACAGATAACCAAACCAATGCATTAATATGCTTTCTGGGTTGGTGGCACACGCCTGTTGTTTTGGCACTCTGAGTAGGAAGCAGAGGACTATGAGTTCAAGGCCAGCCTTAGTGACAAAGGGAAATCAAGACCAGCCAGGACTCCATGAAAAACTGTCTCCAAACAAACATCCCAGACACAAGCCTTTAGTCCCTGTACCTGAGAGCACAGAGCAAAACAGATGCATCTCTGCAAGCTTAAAATAAAAACAAGCCAGGCGGTGGTGGTGCACGCCTTTAATCCCAGCACTTGGGAGGCAGAGGCAGGCGGATCTTTGTGAGTTCGAGGCCAGCCTGGGCTACAAATCGAGTTCCAAACCCTGTCTGGAAAAACAAAAACAAAAAACAAACAAACAAACAAAAAATCCACAAAAGACACATTTGCCAATCTAGCAAATATGATCAATCACACAGATGAAGAACTACCAGAGCCCTACAAAAGACATTCTTTCTTTTTTTTTTTTTTCCCTTGAGACAGGGTTTCTCTGTGTTGTTTTGGTGCCTGTCCTGGATCTCACTCTGTAGACCAGGCTGGCCTCTAACAACAGACACAGATCCACCTGGCTCTGCCTCCCCAGTGCTGGGACTAAAGGTGTGTGCCTGTGTCGCCACCGCCGCCGCCGCCGCCACCACCACCCAACCAAGATATTCTTAACCCTACTTAAAACAAGAAATTAGGATATAGAGGAATGGCTCAGCAGTTAAAAGCACTGGCTGATCCACCAAAGGGCCTGGGTTGAATTCCCAACACCTACATGGCAGCTCACAACTATCTGTACCTCCAATTCCAAGGGAATCATGGCACCAAGCAAGCAGCATGCATGTGGTACATGCAGGCAAAATACCCATACATATAAAACTTTTAAAAATTTTTGTACGTATCTGTATTTCTTTTCACTATTTTTTTTCACTTATTTTACATCCAAAATAAATCTTAAATAAAAAAACAAAACAAAACAAGGAAATTAGCCAGTCCTGGACGTGCACACCCATTAATTGCAGCATTTGGGAACCTAAGTAGGACTGCCACAATATCAAGGCCACTTTGGGCTACACAGCAAAACCCTGTCTCAAAACTCACAAAAAGGGGCTAGCACGAAGGTTCTGCAGGTTAAAAAAGGTTAAGGCACTTGCCACCAAACCTAACAAACTCAGCTTGAGCTCCTGGACCCCCAAGGTGGAAAGAGAGGCTTGGAAGTTGTCCCCGATGTTCACAGGTTTGCACATACACATCCACACATATAACACATATACAACATATACAAGTGCAATCAAAAACTTTAAGCAGAAAACACGAAAAGCAAAAATCAAAAAAACCCACACAACTAAAAATGCTTAAAAGATGAACTCGGAAGTGCGCCTGCTCCCATCCAGACCCAAGCACCCCTAGTC
>CABHPQ010174365.1:0-20563 GCA_902168405.1 Peromyscus aztecus
TTCAACTTGGAGATCTATCCACCTCTGCCTCCCCGGTGCTAGGATTAAAGGCACACACCACCACACTTGGCTGCATGTGAAGTAATTTTTTTTTTTTTTTACTGTATGCTAGACATCGTGGATTATACATTTTAAAACACCTGGGCCATGTTTTCTTCCTTTAAGTATTTTTAATTCTAACATACAGTAAATTTGCTGTCATCTCTTCTTGACGACAAGGCTTGGTTTTAGGCTTTTCCAGAACAGGTTTGTATCAACTATCCATTGCTGTGTAACAAATCACCCCAAAAATCAATACTTTAAAATGGTAACAAAATTAATTGTTTTATCACTTTGGAGAACCCAAAATGTGATGGTGACCTAGCTCAGCGGTTTCTGGTTCAGGGTCTCTCAGGATATTGCAATCAAGCTGTCACTGGGGGCTACAGGTATATAAGGCTCATCCATGACCGAGGTTGCAGAATATGCCTGCAAGCTCGCTCACATGCTTACTGGATAGCTTCTGCAGGCTCTAGTCCAGGGTCCTCCCTTCTCCAGCTGGAGCTTCTTCACGGGGGGTATGAGTGTATGGGGTGCTACATAAGGGTACAAGCAGTAGGAGAGGAACCCCACTGGGGACATTGAGAAGCTGGCTACCAGGGATCTAGAGTCCTGGTTTGGGTGGGATTTCTCAATCCCGACTATTGATACACTGTATACTGGGGCTGCATCCACAATGGTGTAGCCGGTCTAAATACACTGTGGGATGCTTGGCCGCATCTCTAGGCTCCAACCACTAGATGGTAGTAGTATGCTCCATCGTGACAGTCAAAAAGGTCTCTAGGGATTGCTAAATGGCCTCTGAGGAGGATGACCCCTCTCCACACCCACCCTCACACCCCCAAGTTGAGAACTATGTCTCTCCGACATGGACCTCAGCTTAATGTTTCAAAGATGTCTTTGGACCATGATAAAGCTCAATAGTTAAAGGGCTAAGTGCTCAAGCCTGAGGCCCCGAGTTGGTGTCCTACAACCCAGGTAAAAAGTGAGATGCAGTGGCAGGTTTCTGTAATCCCAGCTCTATTACAGCAAGAATGGAAGGAAGAGGCAGGTGAATCATCTAGAAGCTCATGGATTAGCTAGCCTGGTATTCACAGGGCATCAGCAGAAATAAGAGAAACTCCACTTCAATAAGTGGAAGAAAGTGGAAGGAGAGAACTGACCTCTTCACTTGTGAACACACACACACATATACACACACACACATACATACATATACACACACATACACACACATACACACAAACATGTACATACATATACACAAACACACACATACACACAAAGAAACAAACACACAAATTTAAAAACCAACCTCTCCATTCCACTTTGGTCAGCCTGCTAAGGTTTCCTAGGGTTGTGTGACACAGTTCCATTTGACTTTATTCGAGTATTAATTGTTCTTTGCTGCGTATTCACTGTCCGTCATGCAGTTCAGTTCTCAGCCCAGATTCCGCAGCTCCTTTTCACGTGGTTCCCTCTTTCATGCTGCCCAAATCTCCAAGTCTGGGGTGCTTCTGCAGGCCCAGACCCAATCTCTGCCTTCCGGACTTAGCATCTCCGCTCCCTCAGTGAGATGTGCTGGGCTCTTCCATTTTTTGCTCTGGTCAGAAAGTTGGTGCTGGGTCAAGAGCCAGAGGGCACACGACTCTCTCCTGATGAGCTTTTCCTTCTCTCCTGATGAGCTTTTCCTTCTCTCCTGAGCTGGCTGTTGTCTAGTGCCCACAACACTGGCTTTGCGCATTGTGACTGTTTTAGAGCCACAGAAGGCCGAAGAATGTCAAAGGCACCATACTGTCTACTGAGAATTAGACAGTCCCAGTTTAATACCCCTGCCCCACCCCACCCCAGGTGGCAGCATTGGGAGGTGCTCTGGATAGTTAAGAGGCTGGGTCTTTAGGTCTTTGGAATCTTTAGGCCTTTGGATCTGTGGAATCCTCTCCTTTCTGGCTTGAGACATGAGCATCACTCTGACACATACTCCCACCATGGTGTGCCACCCTCACCAGAGGCCCAAACACACTGAACTTGGAATGATAAGTCATACTAAACTACTTTTTGCTTCCTAAGTAGCCTGGGTTGGGAATTTTGTTAGAGTGATGCAAAGCTGACGAACTCAGGAAACAACTTAAAAAACAAAACAAAACAACAAAAAAGCCCAGACTATTTCATTTCAAGACGAATCTCACAAGGGCTGGAGAGATACTCAACAGTTAAGATCACTGGCTTCTCTTTCAGAGGACTGGGGTTCAATTCCCAGCACCCTCATAGTGGCTCACAACTGCCTGTAATTCCAGTTTTGCACAGATATATCCCCCATATAAATAAAAAAAAAAAAAACTTTAAAAATACTTATGTATACAGCGTTCTGCCTGCTCGCCAGAAGAGGGCATCAGATCTCATTACAGATGGTTGTGAGCCACCATGTGGTTGCTGGGAATTGAACTCAGGACCTCTGGAAAGGCAGCCAGTGCTCTTAAGCTCTGAGCCATCTCTCTAGCCCTAAAATACCTCTTAAAAAGACAGAGACAATGAGTCTCTCCTGCTCTTAAACACTGCGGCTGTCAGCACACGCTTGCCTGTTCCCCAGCAGCCTGTGCTCATGCTGACAGTTACCATTGGCGCCCATGCTGACCGTCACCATTGGCGCCCATGCTGACCGTCACCATGGGCGCCCATGCTGACCGTCACCATTGGCGCTCATGCTGACCGTCACCATTGGTGCTCATGCCTTTTCTGCTGTCTGTGTCTTTCTGTAAGTCCAGCATTCTACCTGTGCCTCTTGTACAGTGGACAGGAACAGTGAATGGATGGTGTGATTTTTTCTAATGTAAGTCTAATCTCCCTTGTTCGTATCTCACCCACATTTGAGTCAGGGACTTCTTCTGAAACTTAAGGTTGAGGAGCAGACGAGACTCAGGGGAGAAAACCAGCTCCTCTGTCATCCGTCATGTCCATAAATAAAGCGGAGACTGATGTGCGCCGTGTTGGGGTTAACCACACGGCCACCACCAGGCAGGGGTTCACTCTGGTGTGGTTGTCTGAAGCAAGTCAGATGTTTTCCCCGCAGGCCCTGGCAGTGCTGAGTTGCTAAAAGGAAACTCAAAGAGAAGGACGCTGCTTCACACAGGCCAGATCCTTTTGATTTGTCTCAGAATCTCTGTCTGCGATTCTGAGTTGAAGAGACAGCCTCCGGCTAAGGGGGCCCCGTGTAGACTGCCGAGTGATCAGTTAAGGCAGGAAGAATTGTTACCTGTGCATAAGTGGGGCTTGCAAGTTCAAGTGCCTACGGGGGCCCAGTGTGTAACAGCAATGAGTCAGGGTAGATGCGGACCAGAGGGATGGCAGGGTCTGTGGTCACTGGATAGCACGTTCCCTGCTTAGACAATCAGCTGCCAAAAGTTCAAGACGTGAGGAAGGCTGGGGATGTAACTCAGTGGTAGAATGTTTGTCCAGTGGGCATGAGGTCCTGAGTTCAAGCCCCAGTACTGCAAAAGTTTTTTAAAATATGTAGCCAGTCAAGAGTCACATTTGAGCTTGTCTGCAGATTGGGTTATTAGCTGGCCAATTGGGTCTCAAACTCTCGGTTAAATGAGTGTCATCATAGTGTCACTCATTTAACCGAGTGTTTATGAGTGTCATCATAAAGGCTTATGTCTCAATAGGCCTTTCATGAGTTGAAAATATCCTTAAGACCCAAATGCGTTATTTTGTATACCTAGTCCACTGAACAACCACAGTGTACCTGGCCTTGAACACACTCACATTAGCTTATACTCAGGCAAAAATGCCAAACATGAAACCTGTTGTATAATAAAATGTTGACTGTACTCCCTTGGGGAAAAAAATTGCTCCCCACCTAGTTTACTGCCCAACTCTTTGACATGGCAACATGGTACTGTTATCTACAAATGTTTTGACTGCATTCACAGCTGCCCTGGGACACATGTGGCCTGCAGGTTGCAGCCTAGATACATCTGCATATAGAGTATAGGCTTTTTCTCCATGTGATCATGAGCTGTGAGCTGCAGCTCTCTGCTGCTTTTCAGTATTGGGAGAGAATACATTTTACATCTTGCTAGCCTGGGAAAAGATCCAAATTCAAAATGCAAAGTAAGGATTCTACTGACTGTGTATTGCTTTTGCATCACCATAAAGGTAAAAAAAAAAAATCCTAAGTTGAACCACTATGGGTTGGAGGCAGTCTGTGTGTCCCCTTTAAGGATGAAGTTCTGAACTCTATGGGAGGTAATGACCTTGCCTGGTGTGGTGAAGCAAGCTGTTACTGGCTTTGAACTCAGGCTGCCCGTCCTCAGAGCGGGTGCCCTGACACTGTGATGTGGCAGGGAACCAGATAACAGCAAAGCGAAGGTGGCTTCATAAACAAACTGGGACACAACCAAAATGAAAGGGACCACAGATGGGAAGTGTCGAGTTGCATAAACACGGAGGAGAAAGCGACCATGAATAGAGGGAAGGGATTGATGCGTCTTGTCTCGGATTCTCTAGGACAAAGCACTCAGAACCAGCGAGAAAGGAGTTAGTCAAAAGGAAACCCCGACAGGCAACCAACGTCTGCAGAACAGCTTCACTTTGTGAGCTGTTAAAGAATGGCAGGCAATGTGCTGCTCCCTCACAGCAATTATGAAAAGTGAATGTACGTTATAAAATATTTCAGGGTTGTTGAGGGCCCTGGGGACAGACACATTTGAGTAAAGCTGACAGAAAGATGTTCCTTCCCTTATCGCAGGGGATTCATCCCAAGACCCCAGCGGAGTCCTCAAACCTGGGACAGCAGGAAGCTCCCCAGGTACTGCATTTTTTCCTACGGCTTGCATGCTTCCAATAAGATTAAATTTATAAATTAGACCTGGTGAGACATTAGCAATAACTAAAATAAAACAGAAATGTTATGATAGAGTGCAAAAAGTTATCTAAAACTTTGGGACTGTTTGCTTCTAGAAGTTTCCATTTAATATTTTCAACCTATAGTCGGATGAAAATTAGGAGGACCACCCACAACCAGGTGGTCGATGTAGAACTGTGTCCTCTGGGAGTGCCATGACTGAGGCTGCCTTGAAATTTGAGCATCTGTGATTGCCCACATGAGACCGCCATGAGACTGGGTCCTCTAACAATCTTTGGTAGAAGGAGGGGAGGGTTCCTGGTCTCATCGGAGGATATGAAAATAGTCGGGAGTGTCTGAGAGAAGGAGGTTGCCTGTCAGCTGCTCGCTCTCCTGTGAGTAAGCTCTCAACCATCCATCATTCTGTAAGTAGCCCCCCAAAACTCAATGCTTCATCAAGCTAGACTTGGGTGGGAATGTCTTCAGTCTGTCAATGCCGTCTGTCTCTGGGGTGAATATAAACAGATTTCTGAGAAAAAGTCACACAACTGATGAGTACCAGCCCTTGCACTAGAATTAAAAATGTATGAGGTTGGACCTGGCCTGGTCCCGGGATCTTTTAAACTACACTTGGGCCTTACACAGACTCCATTCATTACCTGCTATGTCCAGTTAAACAGAGTGCACTCTCCTCCAAATGAGGCTGTCAGTCCCATTATGGCTCAGCTGCCTCTCTTCAACTTCTCTCCTCAGCATCCTTCCCCCCTTCCCCAGCCTGTCCTTGCCTGCCAGGGTGGGCTGGCCTCCTGCTCCTGGCCTCGGGTGATGGAAGCTGCCGATTTCACACGTGCACTTCAATGGTTCCTGAAGTTTCTCACTGGACTTTTCTGACTGCGGATTTGATGACTCAAAGGATACTGTTTCTCTCTGCCAGTCCCCCAGCAAAGGTCATCGCCACCACTGAGAAGATAAGAAAACCAGTGCTCCCACCATGGGAGACACAGAGCAAATTTATGTCCTGATCTCCTGCACATTTCACGGGCAGACTCCCCCTCTGAGTGTCCTTGTCCCTCTTAGGCTGGGGGGTCCCAAGATCTATTCCCTGCTGTTAAAGAACCCTAGCTCACAGTCATAGAGCTACACTGTCCGACCAGGTGCCACCACAGTCCTGCTACTCACCTCTGACCCATCCTCCCAGGGACCCCTCTGCTGCTCCCTCCAGGCCTTCATGTACTTGTGAAAACTGCCCACCGCTCCCCATGCCCTGTGAGATGAAAGGGAAATTATTTAGCCTGACATTCCAGGACCATGACCAGCCAGGACCATCCACAGCTCCCTCGGCCTCCCAAGCTTGGCTCTGCGTCACACATTCTGTCCTCAAGTGTCCTCAACTCCTGGTTTCCATGTGCGAGCTCATTGCACACTGACTCCTCTCTAGGTCTCCCCGTCCCTTTAAGGAGAGAAGGGCCCCTGTGCAAGAGGCTCCCGTGTCCTTAAACCCGAAGAACTCTAGAAGGAGGCAATTCTCCAGGCAGCCCCTTCTCCAGAATCTGCATTCCCAGGGTCCACCTGGCTGACATTGGCTCCCATTTGTGAGTCAGACCCTCGTTCTCCATGTCACAGGTCTCCAGAGATGAAGGGGGTGGTAGCCTCCACCTGCCATCTCCTTAGAGGGGGATCACTCATAGCATGACAATGACCATCTGCAAATTAGTGCATCCCAGACACTCCTTTTCAACCCTCCTTGATACCTTTATGTTGTCGTGGGCTGTGAGGGGCTCTGAAGGAACTGACGTGAGGGTTGAGTATGGATTTCTTTGCCAGTGACTAGGAGATTCTTCCAGCTAGATTCTACCACAGTCCCATCTACGGTGGTGTCATGACTTGCCTAAGGTCTTCCCCCAGAAGCTCCAGGTCACTTCCATCCAGCTGTGTCTCCAGTGAGCCTGAGTCTTCAACATCAGTAGTGTGTGAAATGTCAGCTGGCCGAGGTCCTTCCTCAGCTGCAGTCCTCCCCATCTGCACCCTTCCCCAACTTGGCTCCTCCCCCTCTGCACTACCACAGCACGGGGGAGTAATGCCTTTATGCACCCCAAGATGACCTCCACCACCACACAGTCCCCAACACCTGAGAAGCTACGGACGCTTAAAGGCACTGGCTGCCCACAAAGACCCTTAATTGGGATGCTTCCTGGGACCATCTCTTGTCCCACATCCTGGTCCAGCTTCCAGTGTCCTGTCTCTCTTCTCTGCACACTCCTCACCAGCCTGCCAAGTGGATACAAATATTTTCCTAAACAATCACACCGGATCTAGAGTGTTCTTTCCTGGAACAATGGAGAATTGTGGTCAAATTTAGGACATGCAATCTGTCTTTCGAATTCCTGACCAGAATCCTCCCAGGGTGACACCAAACCTCAGACTGGCCTAGCTCGCCCCCGCCCCCTTCTCCAGCCTCTGCGGCTTCCTACCCCAGGCATTCAAAAGCCGGCTCCCTTCCCCAGCTTGGTCACATGCTGGAACACCTGCCCGCCTTGGCACAGGTGCCTCGCCAGAGAGGTACCCTGTGGGGCCGAGTGGTGTTTGTTCTCTTCTGAAGTTGCAGGCTGTTTTGTGGCGCGCCAGGCTCCTCTGGGCACATCGCCTTTGCTCTTCAGTGAAGGTCTCCCTCGGTTATGTAAACGGAAAGTGGGGCATTTTTGCGGTCTTGGGACAGAAGTATGAAGACGGCTTCTTTGAGTGACTTTAATCACCACCTTACCCTTGTGGGTACGCTTGGTCTCTGGACAGGAAGTGGGTGGCTCGGGGGGAAATGACTGTTCTGGAGGGAATCTTCCTGCTTCCCACGAGCCTGCTTTTAGAGTTCTCTGCAGCCGTTCAAGGAGGCAGCCGTGCTAGCCTGCTCTTTTTTGTGGCCTGGCCTGGTGATGGCTATTTCCTGAGTGTGCAGTATCTCCACTTCCTGCAGCCACAGAGGGTCTCCTCGCTGCAGAGTGGGGCACAGGTCAACCACGGCTCACACCTCTTCTCACCTCTGCCTCTCCTGGGCTCAGTAGCCATCTCTGCCATTGGCCTGGGCTGGGCTCCTCCCACTCTGCACCCTCTACCAGCTGGGCTCCTCCCACTTTGTACCTCCACCCCCTCCCGGCTCCGCCCCTTCTGCACCCACCTGGGATGGGAAAGGGCTAAGAGACGGGGAGGGGCCGGAATGTCTGTATTTTTCTGGTATTTTCTGTTATAGCTTGCTAGCCTTCCCTGAGGCACTGCCCCATGGCTACTATCTTGAGTGTGGTGGAAGACAGTGGCTCTCTGGTGGGGAAGGTTCTCACAGTTAAACATGCCCCTTATCCTGAGAAGCTCTCCCTAGAGAGTTCCTCAATTTTCCAGAGGTTCCAGAGACTTCTCAGCACTTCCAGGTTGCCTTGGTGGAAGAGCTGGGTCAGCTGGCACCAGGGAAGAACCCCAAGTAAGGGTCTTTGCCCGCCTCTGTCTGCCCCCAGCCTACCCAACTGCCTGACCAGAATGTCTCCACAGCCTCTTTTCCCAGTTCCTCCTTCAACTCTGTTCTCCTGCACTGCACTGTCTTCCCGGTAGCCAGGGCAGAGCTTGCTTTCAAAGCACTAGCTGAGAGAACTTGCTGTTCAACAGAAAGCCCTCCAAGACTTCCCAGGACGTTTGGGATAGTCCCTCCACGCCTCGTCACTCACGATGCTCTCCACCGCACCCTTTTTACACCTTTCTCCCCCCTGTTCTTTGCTCTGGCCTCTGTACCTTGTTGCAGCCTCAGAGCCTTTGCAGGTGTGGTGCCTGAGTCTGGGGACCCTCTCCCTGAGCTCCAAAGGTCTGCTTCTCACCATTTGCTCAAACAGCATCTTTCCAGGGCAGCCCTTGGTGGGCGCATTATCCTCTATCCACTCACTGTTCAACAAGTCTGTGTGTGGTCCTCTGAAGTCCTAGACACTGCACAGAGCCGTGGAAAAAGGAGAACTCACTGCCCTGGAGGCGGGGAGGGCAATGGACATTCTAGCGGCTACAAATAGAAAACAGAAATAAATACAGTATGTTAGTGGTGCAGGCAATGGGGGAAAATGAAGGGGATGAGGAGGGGAGAGTATGAGGGTGTGGTGGGAAGGAAGGTGGACACAGCCAGCCTCTGGATCTGCGGGATGCACACCTGTGAGTCCAACCAACAACCGTGGTCAACAGTAGCATCATTTTAAGACAGACTCTCACCATGTAGCCCTGGCTGGCTTTATACTTGTTATGTAGATGAGGCTGGCCTCAAACTTACAGAGATCTGTCTGATTCTGCCTCCTGTATGCTGGAATTAAAGACATGGGCCATCGCATCCTGTAAGGTTAAAGTACTTCTAAACATTGAACTTGTGCAAGATTTTTCTTTACATCATTCCCTAAGCAACATAGTCCAACAACTATAGACATAATATTACACTGTTTCAGGTATTTTAAGTATATATATATAATATATGTATGTGGTTTTATGTGTCCATATAAAATCTAAGCTCTACAAATAAGAGAAAACACGCAACATTTATCTAACTTATTTTCCTCTATATGATTATCTCCATTTTCCTACAAACAACATAATTTTTTTTTATGTCTAAAACTCAGTTGTGTGTACAAACCAGATTTCTATACACACTTATCTGTTGGCAGACACCCAGGCTAACTCCATGACTTGGCTGTTAGGAATAGTGTCACAATAAACAGGTGTGAAAGTACCTGTGGGGTGTGTTACAGCTTTAGAGGCCTTTGGATATATTCCCAGGATTGGTATAGCTGGATCTTGTGTTAACTCTATTTTCAGTTTTCTGGGGAGTCTCCATACTGATTTCCATAGTGGATGGACTAATTTACACCTTCACCAGTAGCGTGTAAGATTCTTTCCCTCCATCCTCACCAGCATGTCTTTGTTTTCTTGGTGATGCCTGCTCTGACTGGGTGAGATGGAATCTCAATGTTGTTTTAATCTGCATTTGACAGACAGAAGAGGATGTGGGGCATGTTTTCATGTATTCACGGGCCACTCACTCACATGTCATCCTTCCAGAATATGTTTATTTCATTAGTTCATTTATCAATTGGAATTTTGTATGTATTTACCTTTTTTAGTTCTTTCTGTTTAAAGATTTCTTTTTTTTTAAATTCATGTGCCCATGTGAGTGCATGTGCACCATGTGTGTGCAGTACCCTCAGAGACCAGAAGAGGGCATCACATCCCCCTGGAGCTGGTGCTGGAAACCAAACTACGTCCTCTGCACGAGCAGTAAGTGCTCTTAACCTCTGGAATATCTCTGCAGCTCTTAGCTTTAGAGTTCTTTATCTACTCTAGATAGTAACTCTGTCAGATATACAGCCAGAAAGACCTCCTACCTTGTAGCCTCCACTCAGCTACTCATTTGCTTTGCTACACAGAAGCCTTTTAATTTCATGTGATCTCGTTTCTCAACTACTGGGTTTTTTTTTTTTTTTTGGTTGTTCCCCCTCCCCCCACAAACTACTGGAGAGTCCTTGTCTGTGCCCATGTCTAGAAGTATTTTGCCATGTTTTCTTCTAGCAGTTTTAGAGTTCCAGGTCTTCTATTGCAGAAGTCTTTGATCTATTTGGAGCTGATTTTTGTACAGGATGAAACAGGGATCCAGTTTGGTCCTCTTCAGGTGGAACAGTTTCCCCTGTACCAAATGGTGTCTTTTCTCCAGTGTACATTTTTTGCCAAAAATCACACAGCTTCAGATGTGTGGATTTACACTGGGATTTTCTATTCTCTCTGTTGATCTGTGTCTCCTTTCAGGCCAGGACCATGCTGTTTTTGTTATTATGGCTCTGCAGTATGATTTGAAATCAGGTGTGGGGATAACCGCAGCATTGTTCTTTTTGCTCAGAGTTGCTTTGCCCACTGGGGGCCTTTTGTGCTTCTATATGAATTTTAGGATTAGTTTTTTATATTCCTGTGAAGAATACCATTGGAGTTTGAGGGGGGAGGGCTGCCTTGAATCTAGAGCTTACGTTTAGTAATGCAACCAGTTTCACATCACTGATTCTGTCTAGTACTAACCTGTCAATCTTCTGCTGTCTTCTTCGATTTGTTTCTGCAGTGTTTTGAAATATTCACCGAAGGGGTCTTTCACTTCTTTGACTAGATTTATTCCAAGGATTTAGTTTTAAAAATATTGCAAATGGGATTTCTTTCCCCCAATCTCTGATTTCTTGGGCTTCATGCATAAGGAAGGATCTCTGATGGCCTAACCACCTCTTGGAGGCCTCACCCTTTAATAATATCACATTGAACATTTAGCTGACACTTGACTAGGGAAACGACACTTCAAGACCCACGATTCAGGTTTTTCTTATATGCAAACTATGACCATCCCATCTTAATATTCCCTAAAACCCAACATCAGCTCCAGAGTCCACAAGGCAGTCTCACCTAAATAGAGGGGTGAGAGATGCAAGGAGGAACCCATTCCTCCGGCTGTGATGAGGGTGCAAGTTCCCTCCAGCTGTGTTCCTGTCGGGGAACCAAGCTGTGGCCACACCCTGGATCAATTTGCGAAGTCCCTCCCCATTCAGCCTCTGGAACCTACCCCAGGCCAGCTTCCTTCCTCTGCAGCTCCAAACTGTATCAAATGCCTCACAGCCTCTTCTCCAGGAAGAGATGCCTCCCAAGCCTTAGATCCCGTGAAAGAGCATGGGGAAGGATGCTGATTGGTCCTGTGTAAACCACACATTTCATCCCACAGCAGGGGCTGGGTTGATGTGTTTGTTCATCCCTTCTTCCTAGGAGAGCTGGGCAGAAAGAGAAATGGGAGGGATAGACTGGCAGATCCAGGATAGCAGGTGAGCTGTCCCACTCTGTCCCTGCAGCCCTGTGTGCAGGTAGGTTCCCAAGCTGTGGCTGAGACCCTGCTCATGGGGAAGAAAAGAAAAAGAAAAGGACTGATACCACAACTTGGGACACACTAGCATCCCAGACTCTTGATATTAGTGCTAACATTGGTACCAAATAATGGTTGTGTACCTGTGGTGGGCAATGTCCTGGGTCAGAGGCTTTAAACTGACCAACCTGAACAGATGTGAATCATCCATGGGTCATTCCCACAGGCCATGTCTGTCTGTCCCAAGTTTCTATACAGAGAAACTAAGGTTCTGTTACTTTAAGAGACTGATGAGTTATTAACGTGGTAAGTCTGCCCGGCTTCAAGATCTGGTTTCTTGCCTCCAAAACATGGCTGACTGCAGATGAGACCAACCAGGAGAAGAAGAGCCTTCTAGAGGCATCATGAGGAAAGAAAAGGAATCAATGATACACATAAGAAAATGGAAAATAAATAAGGCAGATGAGATGGGCAGACAGTTTCTACAAGAAAAACTGAGAGAAAATAGGAAAGGAAACACCACTTTCAGTAAGTTAAAAGTAGAGAAGGCTGCCAGGTGGTGGTGCATGCCTCTAATCCCAGCACTCAGGATGCAGAGACAGGCGGATCTTTGTGAGTTTGAGGCCAGCCTGGTCTACTGAGTGAGTTTCAGGACAGCCAGAACAACACAGAGAAACCCTGTCTCAAAAAGCAAACAAAACAAACAAACAAACAAACAAACAAACACACAAAGTAGAGCCGAAAATAGCATTGGCCACCAGAACAAACAGACCCATCGCAGAGGGGAACTAGGAACACAGCATTGCAGCCGAGCAGGCTGGCGATCCTGGGGCTGGCCTCCAGTCTCCAGCTTCTATCTTTCTGTCTCCTCCACTCCAGAGGCTCTGGTGGGCAGTTCCGCCTCAGCCAACCACCAAAGGAAGGTTCAAGGCCAATCAATCAGGCTCCGTGGCATTGGAATTGGGCATGTGACCACATGAGCTGATGTCCTGGGGCAACTGAGACAGACTAGACAAAGAGAGGATGTGTTCCCTCCACAGCATGGGGGCTCAGTGTCCTCTTTGGCAGAGGCTGTGGGTTAGGGAGGATGGTGCTTTCTGGAAGCTTCTCTGTAAAGCATCCAGCATGCGCACCTGTTTCTAGAGTTTTGTCAAATTCTAACTGTTCTCACTGTCCTGGCGGGGGTGGTCTCCCTGCAGCCTGTTCTGGCCAGAGGATTAATTGCCCTCCAGAAGAGCAGCAGAACTATGAGGGGGTATAAGGGGGATGGGAGAGGCTAAAGAATTAGGAACCTGCGATGGTTCTTTGATCAACCTCGGATCAGGACATCTTTCTTAGCTTTCCCTAGCAGGGGTCTATTTCTGGTCCAGGAGGTGCGTCTGCAGGAGCTTGGGATGTGGCCAACCTATTCCAGCCTGAGCAGAGGCCGCAGGCTCAGTGCTTTCTGAGCTGGGACTAGCTGGGCCCTGGCGTCTGAGAGCAGGATCTTCTCAGGAGCTTGCTTACAAGGGATGTGCGTGTTGTTGCTGGGATACGGTAGAGCCCGGGGAAGCTCAGTCCAGCTGCTCACTGGCAATGGCATTGATTTTTACCAAAGGGTTGTGCTGTCTCTGTGGCTCTGTGGTGTCTGTGTTTGGGCAGGCCTGGGGTCTGGGAGCTGGGACTGGCTGATAGGAGGCCCAAGGGCCCAGCTGTGAGCTGTGTGTTGAAGGTAGTCACGGAAGTCTTTGGGGGACTGTGGTCCTTGAAGGATAGCCCCTCTCGGGCCGCTAGTCTCTCATCAGCACCTTCTCTGTGCCGGGCATCAGGGGTGGCACAATGGATTTCCACCCCCTGGAGCTCACCTTCTGGGGAGCTGAGGATCTAATACCTAAAGCCGTAGTTCTCAGCCTTCCTAATGCTTCGACCTTTAATACAGTTCCTCATGTGGTGACGCCCCCCCAACTATAAAATGATTTTCATTGCTACTTCATAACCGTAATTTTGCTACTGTCATGAATTGTAATGCAAATATCTGATATACAGAATATCTGATATGCGACCCTTGTGAAAAGATCATTCAATTTCCAAAGGGGTTGAGACCCACAGGTTGAAAGAACTGACTGTGCGTTTTTTGTTTGTTTGTTTGTTTTGTTTACTTTGTTTTTTTTTTTTTTTTTGAGAAAGGGTTTCTCTGTGTAGCTTTGAATGTCCTGGAACTCTATAGAGCAGCCCGGCCTCGAACTCACAGAGATCTGCCTGCCTCTGCCTCTCAAGTGCTGGGATTAAAGACATGCACCATCACCACCTGGCTCTGATTTAGTATTTTAGAAAGACCTTGAAGCTAGGAGTTTGAAGGTTCCAAGAAAGAAATGAGAGTTGCTTAAGAAGGCAGAGAGGCTAATTTCCCTGATTTGTTCATTACACATCATATGAACTATCCCAGTGCACCCCAGAATTGCATACAATTATCACATGTCCATTAGAAAAAGGAAGTGGGGCACACCTTCCATCCCAGCACTCAGTGGATGGAGACTGAGATGAGTTCAAGGTCAGCCTTGGCTACATATCTAGATGGGGCTCCATGAGACCCTGTCTCAAAAACAAAACAAAACTGCCACAGGGATAGGAAAGTCAGCTGATGATTAGGCTAGGTGACCTTACACAGTTGCCTTCACCTCTCTGGGCCATGTTTTTCTCCTCTTTAGTGTGAGGATGGGGGAAATAGTTCAGAGGGTTGTTGAGAGAAGGAAATGAAAGACAGGATGGGCCATTTCAAAGGGCACCTCATCCACAGTAAGCACATGAGAAGTATGAGGAACTGAATTCTCTATCTACAAGGCATCTGCTGAGATCATTAAGAGGCGATTAAGGCACAGTGGCACCGTGTGGGTGAGTCCTAACGCGACTGGCACCTTTATGGGAAGAGATTAAGATACAAACAGACGTTGGTTGACTCCAGGAAGAAACAGGGAGAAGGCAGTCATGCGCACGACAGAGAGAAAGAGAGTGCCCATGAGAAACTCACTTGACCGCACCCTGGTACTTCCAGGCTTCGGGACAGTGACAGAATACCTTTGTTTCTGAGGCCCCTATCTAAGAATCTTCACGCTGGCAACCTCAGCACCCTAAAACAAGCATTGAGTGTTGTTACCCTGGATGCTCAGCCTGGATGGTACACAGCAGGCTTTGGGGAGCTTGTGGATCTGCAGTGACTGAAACCAGAGAAGACCTCACCTGAGCTCTCTGCGCTGATGGAGTGTGGGGCTTCCTGTGGCTGGGGAGAGGTTCCCCAGAGGAGGAGTGGGATTTAGCCATATGCAAAGGAGCTCATTCAAATTCCATTGCGTCGCCTGCTTGCATTCCGTACCCAGCAGCATGAGTAGGAATCTGTGCTGTCCTAAAAAATGTCATTCAAAGTCCATGTCCTAGTCAGACATAGTGGTGCATGCCTGTGACCTCAGCACTTGGAAGGCAGAGGCAGAAGGATGATGAGTTCAAGGCTGGCCTAGGACACTCAGTGAGAGCCTGTCTCAAAAAGCCAAGAGCTGGGGGGTGCAGCTCGTCAACCAAGCACGTCCAGCTCATCAATGAAGCATCTACAGGGTCCAGCATTTGAGTTCCAGCACTATGAGGAAAACCAAACAAAAAGTCTGTGCTCTAGGTCTGTGCTGAAGGTCAAAGTTGTTTGTTGTGACTTTCAAATTGTCAGCCAATTTCACCTGCTTATGAAAAGGAAGGAAGGAAGGGAGGGAGGGAGGGAGGGAGGGAGGGAGGGAGGAAGGAAGGTTTCAGGGAAGGGGACTGGGGTGACAGCTGAGCTGGTGAAGTGCTTGCCATCAAACATGAGGATCTGTTAAGATGTCTGTAGCGCTAGAGGGGCAGAAACAGGAGGATCCCGGGAACTCGCTGGCCAGCTGCTGTAACCAAACGAGGCCCTGGGCCATGGAAGACCCTGCTCCCACCCCCCACCTCCCACCCCCCAAAAAGAAAACAGGTGGAGAGGGAGGAAGACATCTGATGTATCTGATGTTGACCTCTGGCCTTCACACATATTTGTGTGCACGCACATACAGATACATATAAATGAACATGTATACACATATGAATTAAAAAAAACCACACACACAGAAAGAAAGAGGGAAGCTGGGCAGTAGTGGCACATGCCTTTATGAAAGGACCAAGCAGATGCCATAACAGACTGCTCAGTCTTCTCTCAGAGATCAGGCCTCAATTTCAGTTTCCTGAGACTTAAGCAAGCAGTTTCTGGGAGGGCCATGAACAAAAGACACAGTCCTTGCAGTAGCTCCCTTTCTGCACGTACTCTGACTGTTCAAGGTTCAGCCAGTTGTTTACTGTCTGGGACCCCTCACCAACTTAGAGTTATGTGCATGGGTCAATGTGAACGTGCTAGGCCAGCCTGCCTCCACGGCAGCTCAAGGACAGAGCCTGGGCCACTGAGTCAGCCCCCACAGTCAGCACGTGCAAGGCCAGCCAGCCCCCATGGCAGCTCAAGGACAAAGCCTGGCACTTGTCCCGGAGAGCCCCCAAAATGATAATTGTAATCCCCAACCAGTAAATTCAAAGGTTACATACCCTCACCCAATTAAAAGAGAACAGAGACCTTCAAAAATAAAAATAAACCAATCCGAGTTGCACCCGTGCCAACCCCCCCCCAACTGCCCTGAAGGACTTGTGGTTTTTGCCTTTAAATAGCTAGCCTCACAAAGAAAGAGCAACTCCTCCCTGCCTCACTGTATTGGGTGTAGGAACGAGTTCCCTGTCTAGACTTGTATCTATAGAATAAACCTTGCTGTTGCATTCTGGACATCCTCGGTCTTTGGTGGTCACTTTGGGGTCACGATCTGGGCATAACATTTAATCCCAGCACTTGGGAGGCAGAGACAGGCAGATCTCTGAGTTTGAGGCCAGCCTGGTCTACAGAGTGAGTTCCAGGGCAGTCAGGGCTACACAGAGAAACCCTGTCTCAAACCAAAAACCAAAAACCAAGAAAAAGTAAGGGGTGGGGAGGGGGAGATTAGGATCCTGGCCGTAGGAAGATCGTGTCTCCTTTTCCATGTGTGCTCCTGCTTACTCACTGGATCTGCAGCCTGTTGGACACTCCTGTTCTATGTGAGATTTCACTATTACACACCACACTGGAGAGAGCAATCTCACATGGGCCCCCTCAGGCACATAAGCAAGATTTTTTCTCGCCAGGATAGATAGGAAGAACTCCAGCCTCATGGGGTGTGTGGAGTGTTAATTTTCATTTTAATAGAATTTTCTTTGAGACTCATCTTTTTAATGACAACCTAAAACTCAGAGGAGGGCCGGTGGGACCCCTAGTCTGGGTTCCTGTGATGGAAGACAGGTCTCGCTGTGCCCACAGGCACTGCAGGAAGGTACTGTGGGGGTGGGGGTGTTACAAGGCCCTTCCGCATTCCTTCGGATAACATTGGGGGAATCCATATTATCCCCCTTAGGGATGTGATGAGCTCTGAGCATGAGAGAGAGGAGGAGGCCAGGGAAGAGAGACAAAGAGAAGCTGCTAATGCTGAGGCTGAAATCTGCAGCCAGGGACTGCCTGGGCAGAGGGGGCTCTACATTTAGGTCCCTACCTTGCCTCCCTTCTAGTTGATACTACGTTTCATAATTGCCATTCTGCCTAAGTGAATTCAGGACAGGGTCTGGTGATTGCATTTATTTCATGTCCCCCCGACCTCGTGTATCCATCCTGGCTCCCTATGATGACAAAATGGGGGATTCCCAAACTTGACCCTGATGGAGACCTGACCCCACATCTCCTCCTTGTTTTTTTTTCCTCTTCCTTTTCTTTTACTTCCTCTTCCTCCTCCTCTTGTGTCAGCGTCTCATGTAGCTCAGCTTGGCATTGAACTTGCTGTGTAGCTGAAGATGACCTTGAACTTCTGATCCTTCTGCCTCCACTTCCCAAGTGCATGGATTACAGATGTGCACACCTGTTTTGTTTTTGTTTTTCGAGACAGGAGTTCTCTGGGTAGTTTTGGTGCCTGTCTTGGATCTCACTTTGTGGACTAGGCTGGCCTCGAACTCACAGATATCTGCCTGGCTCTGCCTCCTGAGTGCTGGGATTAAAGGCGTGCACCACCATCACCACCACCACCCCAGCCTACACACCTGGTTTTATGGGATGCTGAGGTTCAAATCCTGGGCTTTGTATAAGCCAGGCAAGCACTCTACCAACTAAGCCACACCCCCAGCCCTCTTCCTTTCAAAGGGTAGATTGTGCTACAAATCAGAGGCAGGAATTCCAGATAGAAGGAGTAGCCAGCTAGTAGCCAGTAGGCAGCTGGGAAGACAAGGGCCTGGGGATGGTTCTGAGGCTGGAGATGAGAGGGAGGCAGGGTTGTGACAAGTATCCTGGGGTCCTCAAGACCTCTGCTAAACTCAGGGCAGGAGGACTCACTGGAAGGGAGGCATGGGGCTGCAGTTTGGTTTGCAAGAGAGGAAAGCCCCTCAATTGTCTGGAGCTAAAAGGCAGTGGGTAGCTGCCTGCCTGGGGTTCTAGGACATGACTGAGCATTGGGATCTGAGATGGGAGCAGCCTGAGAAGTCAACCAGACAGCTGCCCAGGTGTGTGGGATGCAGGTGGCAGGCTCTGGCTGTGGCATGGCAGCAGCTTCAGAAAGAACTGGCCTAGGGTTCTGCTTTCTGTTTTCTAGACAGCAGATCTACTTGTCTAGGCCTCCATCCATGAGCCAGGGGGCCTCTAGCCATAAGGCTTCCCAAACCCTGTGGCTCTCAGCTCTCTTCCATCAGTTCTATTACCCGAATCTGGCCAGATGGTATTTATCGGCATTTCTGCAAACAGCTTGTGCCTGCTCAGACCTTGGGTCTGTGTACCACTCTCCAACAGATAAGGTAGCCATATCTGCACTAAAAGAAAGGAGAGACCTGCAAGCAATATCTGCTTTGGCAGGACAGGGAAGTCAAGGGCCCCTCCTGCTCCACTTCCTCTGGCTCCGAGTTCCCCTAACCTGCAGTGGGAGGCTTTGTGGAGTGGAATGTGGATGGAACCAAGATGCTGGAGCAGCTCATACAGGTGTGCAGACCCAATGTCATCGGGGGAAGGTGGACGGAGCCAAGATGCTGGAGCAGCTCATACAAGTGTGCAGACCCAATGTCACCGGGGGAAGGTGGGTAGTGGGGAGCAGAAGCCACCGGGGTGGAACATCGAGCTTTGGTGCTTGTGCTCAGTGACCTACCCTGACACTGTACAGACTAGTGGGTGGCCAGTGTTGGGTGGAGGGCTATGAGGCATGGCTGGTGACTCCTGACAGCCTCCTGCAGATCTGGAGGGTCTTCGGCAGAGGCAAGCCGTAGTTGCAGAGCGGTGAGATGAACAGACTTCTTGCAGGTGGAAGAGGTGGTCTGAGAGGCAACCTGCAGGCTTGGGACAGCAGGTAAAGAAGACAAAAACTGGTCCTGTGAGTGACCCAGAGGCAGAGCCTGGACATTACATGAGTTCTAGTCCCTCAGTTCCTGAGGATGACGTTGGCAGGGCTTTCCCCGCCAGCTTGCTGTCATCTGTGTGCACCATAGCTCTAGTTGAGTCATCTTGTATTTCTGTTGGGACCTGGGGTCCGCAGCTCTCCAGCCTGTGCTCTGATAGGCCGAGAGCCCCACTTGGGGACATAGACAGGGGAGAGGGGCTCTGAACTTCCCAGGTTGTTGGCGCAGTGGGGGAGCCGTTAACCTTTTCGCTAATGATCTGAACGGCCAACCATGAGGACATCTCCATTAGAGTCCGAATTAGCACAAGAGGCTGTTTGGAACATCTCATTAGAAGGGAAATGTCAGGAGGTAACCAGGCTAGCAGAGAGGAAGGTAGGGGGTGGTGGGGGAGCTGAAAGTGCTCCTTTCTGGGAGAACCTGGATGCTAAGTCCAACCTGGAGGACTTTGGGGAAGGCAGTGTCATCGTGGCCTGGCCAACATGCCCAGGCTGTTGACTGTGTCCGTTTTCCCAGATCGATCTCCAGCAACATGCAGCCTTCTCTTAGTCTGTTTTCTGTTGCTGTAACCGAGTACCACAGACTGGAGCATTTATAAAGAATAAAGGTGGGACTGGAGACAAGAATCAGTGGCCAAGAGCACTTGTCGTACAACCACGAGGACTTGGATCCCAGCACCATGTAAAAAGCCACGCGTGGCCACACACCATGCTTGTTGCCCCAGCACTGTGAGTTGGGGGCGCTGGAGGAACAAAGGATTTGGGGGGCTTGATGGCCACCAGCCTCACTCCAGGTTCAGTGAAAGATGCTGTTCCAAAGAAATGAGGTGGAGAGTGGTAGAGAGTGACCCCAGACATCCTCTTCTGGCCTCCGCATGCCTGTGTAGACACACATACCTGCACATACATGCACATGCACACTACACATGCATATACCATATACACACACACATACGTATTCTCTCTCTGTTTCTGCCCCCCCCCATCATGAACAAATGTGTTATTTAATGTGTGAACTTAGGGGCTTAGGTACTCCACAGGCATGGTGCTGGCACTTGATAGCCTCCTTACAGACTGAGTAAGCATGCTAACTTGGGTCTCTTTCTTATCAAGTCACTCACACCAGCACTGGGATGCTACCCTTATGACCTTGTCTAACCCTAATCACCTCCCAAGGGCCCCACCCCCAAATGCCATTAGCAGGTAACCTCAGGCTTGCATTTCCTATATGTGATACTTGCGGGGCACCATAGTCAAACCATAGCAAGGCTCATCTCTCTCTCTCTCTCTCTCTCTCTCTCTCTCTCTCTC
>CABHPQ010174365.1:20663-42365 GCA_902168405.1 Peromyscus aztecus
CTCTCTCTCTCTCTCTCTCTCTCTCTCTCTCTCTCTTCTCCCTCTCCAGGGTTTCTCTGTGTATCCCTGGCTGTCCTGGAACTTACTCTGTAGACCAGGCTGGCCTCAAACTCAGAGATCCACCTGCCTCTGCCTCCCAAGTATGGGGATCAAAGGTGTGCGCCACCACCGCTTGCTAGCTCATGTCTCAAAAGCCATGTCTTTTCAGTCACTTTAACTGTCCAGGGCAGAATCTGTGACCTTCTTCCAATGGTGGCTTGTGGCTAGCTGGATCTTTCCCCGGTGAGGGTGTCTGTGTAGGGGGATGGCTCTGTACTTCACAGATTCCTGGCCTTGTGAGGACTAACATTATGTTTTAAGTTTAAATTGCTGTGCTTCCGAGATCTATAAGACAAAATACCTCTAACCTGTAAGCTCCATCTGCTCAAGAACAGATAGCTTCCTAAAATGTTGGGGGCTGTTGTTCTTGTAAGATAACAAGCCACGTGTTTTCACTTCTGTAAACAAGCTTGGTTGCCCCAACTGTACAAGATGTGCTTGATCACAAGTGAGAGGTATGTAGGCAGGAAATACGTCAGGATGTATGCTTGCCCATGATTGGATGATGGCAGGAAGTGTGTAGCCTTGTGGGTTTTGCCTTTATAAGCCCCTGGCTAATGCAATTCGGTGCATACTGTGGGAATCCCGGATATGGACCTGGCCAGTGTCCATCATCCTGGCCAGTATTTAATAAAGCTTGCTTCAAATTTGGCTCAAATTGTAGTAGTGGTCTTATTCTTGCCCAGTGGGATTAACAGTCTCTTCACTGTATTCCTTGGAGCCTGTGTTCCTAGCTGTGTGTGTGGAGTCTGCAGCAGCCAGTGACTGCTAATAGACTCTGAAGAGGTCACCCTCTGGGCCAGACCCCAGTGGAAGGACTGCTGCTTTGTGTCCTCCTCATCCTCTCACCTGGTCCTCAGGACTCTTTTTTTTGTTTTTGTTTTTGTTCTTGTTTTTTCGAGACAGGGTTTCTCTGGGTAGCTTTGCGCCTTTCCTGGAACTCGCTTTGTAGACCAGGCTGGCCTCGAACTCATAGAGATCTGCCTGCCTCTGCCTCCCGAGTGCTGGGATTAAAGGCGTGGGCCACCACTGCCCAGCCTCGGGACTCTTGTGCCTTGAACTTTCTATTGAGCAGTCACAACCCCACACTGCCCTGTGGCTCCATACACTATACGGGGCTGTAACAGTGATGTCCTCTTCTGGTCCTGACAGGAAATAAGGATTGGGACCCTGTGTTTGTATTGAATGGTAGCCAAGGGTAGAGGAAGAGGCAGGATAATTCTGGGAGTCCTGGTCTGGGCACCTGGGACGGGAAGAGGCATTTCACCTTAAAACAGATCAGAGACTGTAAGAACAAACCTCAAAACTACCAGAAGGGAACAGAGGAGTAGTGGAGGCATTGCAGACTGATATGTTCTGGGATAGGAACAGACAATGACAGCAGAAATAACAAAATGAGATTCTATGAAAATGGAGATGGGACACAGAAGGGCCTGGGAGAATGGTGGACAGGAGGCGGGGCTTCACCCTCAGCCTCGAGGCTCAGCTTGCTCTGAGGCCTCGCCCTCACTTCCCACTCAGCTCCGCCCCTTTCCTGCAGCCGAGGCTCCTGCTCCCTGGCCTCTGGCAGGGACACAGACCAACTGGCTGTGGTTGACTTTAGATCCTGCTTCGTTTTGATAGAATCCACTTAGCTATTTTCGATTTCATTGCTTTTGTTCCGTTTTCAGGGGTTGATTAGGAGAAAAGGTCTGCCGATGTCTCTGAGTCTCCTCTGCATTTTCTTCTGGACGTTTCAGGTCTTCTCTCTGGTTCATTTTGAGCTGATTTTTGTATATGGTGAGAGGTAAGGTGTCTAACGTCAATCTGAGTGTGACTATCCACTTTCTCAAGCATTGTGTATTGAGGAGATTGTGCCCCTGCAATCAATGTCTTGGTAACTCTGTGGAAAGAGACAAGGAAACAAAAAACCGCTGTCTGTATCTAGCACACATGGACGTGCACACATAAATCTCTGATTAATGTTCACAATGGTTGATCGTCATTGTTAACAGGGCATGGATTTAGACTCACCTGGGAGACACACCTCTTGGTGTGCCAGGAGGGTGTCTCCTGACAGGTTGTGTGAGGGGGAAGACTCACCCTGAGTGTGGGCAGTGCCATTCCACAGGCTGAGGCCCTGAACGGCACAGGAAGGGGAACCGCCAGCTCTCACCTCTGTTTCCTATCTGCACACAGAGCATGGCCAGCCACCTCACACTCCTGCTGCCAGGACACCCCTCTGTGACGGACCTGTACCCCTAAACTATGGGCCCGAATGAGCCCCTCTTTCTTTAAGTTGCCCTTGTCCGGCATTGTGTGCCAGTTGTGAGAAAAATAACTAACACACTATTTAAATGACAAGACTGCTTGCTCAGGAACTTACTGGATCACTCTGAATATTCTAGAGCTAAAAGGATTGAGATGATCAAATGGGTCAGTTCCTTGCATTTACAGATGGGTAAACTGAGGCCCACAAGGGAAGGGTCATGCATGCTTAAGGTGATTCTGGCTTGATGATGGAGCTGGGTCACAGTGAAAGATTGGCAAGCATCCTGGTGTCTTCTTTAAAGGCATTTAAGTGTAAGAAGGTCTTAGCTGTCACCTTTGTTCTGTTCATAGCCACTGACAGGCCCTGTCCTCACTCTTCAGTCCCTGGACACTGGGCTCCCCACCCATGCTCTGGACTCTGGCTGGTATCCTCTGAGCCTCTGCCCTACTGTTCCTGGTTCTCTCTTCCACCTCCCCCTGCAGGCTCATTGACTTCATCTGCCCTCAGAGTTCACAGTCTCAGGAAAGCCTACCCTGATCCCAGCTCCACTGGGTGACATGCAGGGTCCTGTAACACATACACACGCACACACGCACGCACGCACGCATGCACGCATGTATGTATGTACACACGCACGCACACCACACATACTACTCAGCCTCTCATCTTATAGTGAGGGGGTGAAAATTAAGACTCACCACGATCTCACATCTAATTTGCATAAATCCAGGTTGGCAGAGGTGTTCGGTCCAAGATGGCAAGAAGCGTGAACAAGGGTCTTTCATACAAAGTGAGTGGAAGAGTCCTTCAGTACCTTTCAGCACAGTCTGCCAATATTGATTCAACTCTGAGAATGCGTTAACTTTAACCCAGCAATCCCACATTGGGAGTTTTATTCTATACGTAAATGAACCAGCATTCAGCCAAATAGGGTATTTATTATATGACTGTGAGTATACACACACACACACACACACACACACACACACACACACACCCCTGCAAACAATCTAAAAATGTCAATAAATAGAGGAGTGATTGAACAAATCATGGCCATGGCTTTGAGCTACCACAGAGAGGTAGCAGGTATCTCTCTGGCCACACCCCAGGACACAGCCAGGCTGTGTTACCAAGTGAGAGTTGCGGCTGGTGTTAGGCATGGTATGATTTCCTCTATCCTTTAACCAGTGAATCCCCAAAGACTCACACAGCCATGAAGGTGGGCTGTGCCAGACCTGTGGTCACCAGGAAGTCAAGATGGGGCTATGGAGTGACAAGAGGGGTAGCCGGCTTTGGGGGTTGGGGTTCTGAGACTGGAATCTGAAAGGACGGTACAGGCGCCGTGGCTGGGGTCCAAGCTCATGCACGCAGCTCATGGATGGCTGAGCACCACAGGTTGTACCCCCTGGAGGGGTGGTCCTGGGCTGGCTGCTGTTGGCTCATAAGAGGGAGGATGCAGAGGCTTCAAGGCAGGCAGAGCATCGCAGCCTGGACTGTCAGCTCCTGGTCTAGGCAGCCCCATTCCCAATTATCCGTCACACTGGTAACCATTGAGATTTCCCTGCTGGGGCTGGGTATGGCTCCTCCTGCGAAAAGGTTCATGTGCTGAGAGCTTGGTTCCCCATGGGACGGTACTGAGAGATGGTGGACCCTCAGGAGCTGGGCCTGGTGGTAGGTGAGTAGGTCACAGGCAACCACCCTCAGGAGAGAGAAGTGCCTGTCTGGTGGAGGGAGTTTCATCTCCAAGGAACAGATGAATCCTCTCAGGAGTGGCCTGTTAGAAAGTGCCGTGGTGGGGTATCCACCAGAGAAGACTGCTTGGACACGGGTTTAAGCCAATAGGAAGTCTTTATTAGCCCTCAACGACACCGGGTGTTCGGGATCCCGGTGTAGCCCCCGAACCTTTCTCAGGGTGAGCTTTTAAACACAAAAACCATGTTCTGGGTTGACATACTTCAGTTAACAAGAGCAGTTAGCCAGAAGTGGAACAACAGAGGCCAAAAAGCAAAGCTAGTACACTTAGAGACTTTCCCCGAACCATGTGGACTATGATGGATTAGGCCTTCGTTTTCATTTTGGCAGGAGGTGTTGTTATCTGTACGCTGAGTTTTACAGCCTGAATGGTACTTCCATCATGGAGTCAGTTGTGCTAAGGTCTGGGGCCCTGTTACAGTACCTACTTCTCCTTTCTCTTTTCTGCCATGTTGTGATGTAGCCGAACAGCTAGGCTGTCACCAGATACAAGGGCCATGCTACCGTCCCAGCCGAGGAGAAAAGACCTTTCTTTAACTAGGTAGTTATGGTTAAATGAGATCACAGGGCAGAAGATGACATGGTTGAACTGGGGTTCTGTGTTGTTGTTGTTGTTGTTTTTTCGAGACAGGGTTTCTCTGTGTAGCTTTTGGAGCCTATCCTGGAACTTACTCTGTAGCCCAGGCTGGCCTCGAACTCACAGAGATCTGCCTGCCTCTGCCTCCCGAGTGCTGGGTTTAAAGCATGCGCCACCACCGCCCAGCCGAACTGGGGATCTTATAAAAGGGAATTGACACTCAGCCCCCACGCTGGGCACCCGGGGGAGAAGCCTATGAATCAGAACCAATCGTGCTGCCCCCCCCCCTCGTCTCCCAGTTTCCAGTCTAAACTGATGACTTTTAGACCACCCTGCCTGCAGAATTTTGCTATGGCAGTTGGAGCAGACAAGCAGAGCCATTGATCTGGCCAATCCTGTCTACAAGAAGGAACTTATCGTTTAGTAGCACACCACTGGGGTAGCAGAGGACACACTGTTTTTGTGGCCCCTCCCCCCTTGCCTACAAATAATGGAATTTGGGTGACCCAAGAAAGATGTCACTATCAAGGCCTGCCCCTCAGTAAACTCTCAGCTTTAAGATAGTTACAGAGGTGGGCACTTGACTCCATCTGTGCCCACCAGATACCTAGGACTCTGAGCTCTGGAGGGAAGTAATCTATTTTCCCTCAGAGCTTGTGGTTGTAAGAGCAGGAAGCATTACCACGCAGCAGCCCCCTCGGCATTATGAGAACACTCTTTATTTGTGACTGGGGTAGCCCACAGGAAGGAAAGTAGAGAATCAGAGGGACAGTACCCGGATCCTGAGGATAGCGTTTTAGATGTCCGAGAGAGACCTACCTACTCCTGGATCCTTCATTTTGTGAAATATGTTGGTTTTCCCTCAAGTCAGGTTCTATCACTTATCGAATGACCGAGATTCAAATACTAGAGACTCTTGGAATGCTTGGACAGAGCTCCCCCACTGTCCCAAGGCATAGTCTGACAGCTCTCCACTGATGGAGGGACTCATTTCTGACTCTCCCAGGTGGCTTCCGACCTGCCAGTCCCCAGAGCTCAAACAGGCTTGCAGGCATGAATTCTGTCAGTCTTGGATTGCTCTACCAGAGGAGAGCTTGCATCACGGGAGAGCATTCTCCCCTAGCAAGGCAAGCCGAGCACAGAGTCTCTATGGCCCAACTTTAATTTAACTGACAATTTTAAAAGTCAGAACCAGTGTCTGGGGCCTTTACGATGTCTGTCTTCCTGGTTTAATTTCACGGGGATCCTGTTATGGCTTTTGAGAAAATGCTCCTTTTTAAAGAGCTTGGTTTCATCAAAGCAGGGCTTTCCTGTCCGAGGGACAACGCAGCTGATAAAAGGCATTTGCATTAGGGAAAAGCCGTGGCTGGCTGCGCCTCAACTGAGGTTCAGAGAAGAGAGCTGTGGGCTCCTGCCCTTGGGCAAACCCTCCTGGTCCCCTCAGGCCAGATAGCTCAAATCCAACCCACATTCCCACCTCTCACCTTAGCCTCTCACTGGACTCGTGCACTGGTTCTTATTAGGCAAGAGCCAGTCCAGCGTGGGGAACTTGGCTTTCTGTGCTTCGGAGTGGCCTTGGTGGCCTCCCATGCCTTTGCTGGGGATGGTGGACTGCCGACTTGTGTAAACAAGGTTACTTCACTGAGAGGAAGCCTCTTTAAAGATGCAGTTCTGTAGAGGATTTTGGAAGAAGAAGTTGTCCTGTATCATCTAGGTGGGCTCTAAGTGCATTCATAGGAGTCTTTAGAGGAGAGAGACATTTAGAAAAGAGAGACGTGAGAGTTAACATGTACCCACACATGCAGAAGAGGAGGCAGCCATGAGAGGAATGAGGCCACAACTCAAGGAATTTCAGCACGGAGCCCGGTGTGCACACCTATAATTCCAGCACTAGCAAGAGGCAGGGGGATCACGAGTTCAAGGTCAGCTGCAACTATGTGACAAGTTTGAGATGCTGTTTAAAACCAAACCAAGCCAAACCAAGCCAAACCAAAACAAAACAAAATGCATGATCATGTTGGGCTAGGTTGTGTGGCTTGTGGGGCCCATAGAATGTGGACTGGAATGATGAGGTTTCCAGTTTGAGTCCAAGAACAAAAGGGCCTGTGCTTTACGCTCTCACCCTTCTAGAAACCTCTGAGTTGTTCCATACTGTGAGCCTCCCCTGGATGCTGCTGCCCTTGCAGCCTGGGTGGTAGTATGCATACCCACAGAGGTGGAACTGTGAGGCCAAACCTGTGTTCTGGCTGAGTAAGGCTGCTGGGTTCTGGGTGGTTTATTGTGCGGTGTTGATGTGGTCACTGTTGCTGAAAGCAGGACCTAGAACCCAAGCCCACAATCTGTGGAGCTGTCAGAGCCAGGAGCTATTGAAGGTGGCCTGGAAAAGGCTGGCCTCTGTTATGCCGGGTAAAACAGTTGCAGAAGCCGTGGTTTCTAGTGACGTCTATCAAGTGTGCTTGGCCTTGGCTGGGTGAATCCATAGACAGCGAGAACAACCTCGTGCTGCCTGTGTGTGGGGTGGAGCTCAGCCTGAGAGCAACCTCCAGCCACTTCTCAGAAGAATGGAGAGGAAGGGCCGGGGAGGTGGGCCAGAGGGTAAAGAGCTTGCTGAACAAGCACAGGGACCTGAGTTCGATTCCCATCCAACACATAAAAGCCAGCAGTGGTGGCACACTTCTGTAATCCAGTGCTGGAGAGGCAGAGACAAGAGGATCTCTGGGCTTGCTGGCCAGCTGGCCTATGCTTATTGGAGAGCTACAGGTTCAGTGAGAGAATCTGCCTCAAAAAATAAGGTGGAGGGTGACTGAGGAAAGCTTCTGACATTGACCTTTAGCCTCTGCAAGCACACATCTCTCTCTCTCTCTCTCTCTCTCTCTCTCACACACACACACACACACACACACACACACACATACACACACACACTCATGCACTCATATGTATACATGAACACGTTCACACACATGTACACAAAACACTTTTTAAAAAAGAAGGGAGGAAGCAGTGATTGGAAATTCAGAGAATGGCCATGTTGGAA
Organism: Peromyscus aztecus; assembly: GCA_902168405.1. NCBI lineage: Eukaryota > Metazoa > Chordata > Mammalia > Rodentia > Cricetidae > Peromyscus > Peromyscus aztecus. Next base: position 28,380 of record CABHPQ010174365.1, read on the forward strand.
CACTGCATTAGCCTCCCCATCAAAAGATCCTCGTGTGTACATAAGATACAACTTGGGAGAAAAGTCACATCAAGGACAAATCTCACACTCAGTAGGAAGAATTAAATGGTGGTCCAAGTGTGGTGCCATACCAGCCTGGTACCTGTCATTGAGCGCAAAGAGAGGCTTGTCTGGAAATGCATTGACAATGTGGCTTTTGGCATAAGAGAGCAAATACACGGGGAACCCAGTTATTAAAAACTGTATTGACAAACAACAAACAAAAACCAGACTAGGCTAAAGAGAGTAAGACAGGGTCTGGAGAGATGTCCCAGGGGTTAAGTGCACCTGTTGCTCTTGCAGAGGACCAGGGTTCATTTTCAGGACACATGGTGTTCTACAACTGTCTCTAACTCCCGTTTCGAGGGATCTGGCGCCCTCTTCCTGCCTCCACAGGCATTGCAGGCACATGGTGCACATGCATACATGCAGACAAACACTCATACCTGTACAATAAAATAAACAAATCTTTCATTTTTAAAGAGAGATCAAGACCACTGAAGATGGAAAGGATGTGTGGGGACCACTGACTTTTCAAGGTGGGACAAAGGCTGAGGTATGAGTTACCTTTGCATCTCTGTGACAAAATACCTCACAGAAACAGCTTAAGGGAGAGGAGAATGATCATGGCTCAGGGTTCAGAGGGCTCAGTCCACTGCAGTGGGGAGGGCTCGGTGGTGGGAGTGTGTGTAGGAACTGTTCACATCATGCCAGTCCAGGAAGCAGAGGGAGAAAGATGGGAGCCAAGGATTGGATGGAATCTTCAAAGGCCTCAGCTAGTGACTGACCTCTGTCAGCTCATCTCAGCTGTCTAAAGGTTCCAGTCGCTTTGAACAGCACCACTTGCCTGGTAACAAGAATTCAAAACACCAGTCTGTGGAGGACGGTTCATATTCAAACCATGGCAGCCAGCGATGTCTTCAGCTGACACAAGGGGCGGATATTCAGGTGTCTTTCTCAGGATTCACCCAGGGGATGATGGGAAAAAAGCATCTCCTAGAGCAGTGTTTCTCAACTTCTGGGTTGAGACCCCTCTGGCGGGTCGAATAACCCTTTCACATGGGTCGCATACCAGATACTCTGCATACCAGATATTTATATTATGATTCAAAACAGTAGCAAAATTACTGTAATGAAAATAATGTTATGGTTGGGGTCACCACAGCAGGAGGAACTGTATTAAAGAGTCACAGCATTAGGAAGGTTGAGAACTACTGGTCTAGAGATTAGGACTAGGATTTGCTGACAAGGATGGTTTGGGGATCAAGACAGTGAACTTGGCACTTCCTGCCATAGCAGTGACCTCAGCCAGGCTGGAGGCACTAGAAACAAAAAAATGCCGTGGGCCCCGCTCTGGAGTTGGGTTGGAGTCTTGACTGTGCCTATTACTTTCTTAATTTCTCTGGGGAAAAACCTGGCCATAGCAACTTGAAGAAGGAAGGGTTGATTTGGGCTCACACTTCAGGGGTGTTGTCCATCACGACAGGGAAATCCGCTCTTGGTGGCAGAGGCCTGAGGCAGCTGGTCATGGCGCATCCACAGTCAGGGAGCAGAGAGGTGGATGCTGGTGCTCAGCTCCATTTCTTCTTTTTATTCATCTGGACCTCAGTCCACGGATTAGTGCCACCCACGTTGCGGGGGTATGCCTTGCTCTGTTAAAGCTTTCTGGAAACATCTTCACAGACACACTCAAATGTGTGCCTCCCCAGTGAGGGACAGTCTGCCAGCCTCTCACCTTGTGGCTGCTGTGTTAGGACCGGGTGACATAGTATCACAGACTCAGTGGCTCACCCATTGGACTTTTGCTTCTTTATGGTGACTCACGCCTACAATCCCAGTTCAACTTTTCAAGTTGAAAAGGCGAGAGTGTTGTTTTAACCCAGTAGGACGAGTAAGGGGTTGCCCGCAAGACTTGTGGTGTGAGAGGTGGGGCTCCCAAGCCTGGTGGGCCCCTTTACTCCACGGGTGTCATCCCGGAAGAGTCTGCTTCTAGAAGAGGGCTCTGTACTGTGGCACACGGTCCTGTCATATCCAACAGAAATCCCCAACAGGAGGAAGTACTGGGACCTTGTAGACAGTCCCATGGGTCACTTGTCATCTTGTTGCTTCTCTGTTCCAGAGTGAGACACCTTGGGTTATATTTCTAAGAAGTATCTGGCAGTCAAACATCTCTCTTCTAGAAATTGTAAGATTCTAGAAATCAAGAAATTGTAAGATAAAAAATAAATACACAAAAAATAAATTCAGAGTAAAATAATAGCACACAGAATTCCCATAACAAAAAAAGTCATGGAGTCTGGGCTGGGGCAGCTCAGTAGGTAGAGTGCTCACCAAAAGTGCATGGGATTGATTCCCGGCACCTCATAAGCCAGATGTGGGGGCGCGGTTCTGTAACCCCAGCACTCAAGAAGTGGAAGCAGGGAGATCAGAAGATCAAGGTCATCCTGGGCCCTTTGTGAGCATGGGACCCTCGATTCCATTCTGTGTTGCACTAATACGGTACCCGACACTGAGTAATATATAAAGGAGGGAGGGTGATTTGGCTCACGATTCTGGAGTCTAGAGAGCTCCAGCAGCATGGTGGATGCAGGAGGGGTAGATGTTCGAGTCATCCTTGACTGCACGGAGAGTTCAAGGCCAGCATGGGCTACATGAGACCTTACCTCAAAGGGGGAAAAGTGATGGAGTTTTAAGGATTGCTAACAGAAAGAAAGAAAAACAAAAAGAAAAATATTTGTATAAAAGGGGAAAATCAAATACCGCCAAACCTGAAATTGAATCTACTGGACCGATGTCTCTTTTAAGGTTTGAGTCCCAGTTCATTCCGTCTCCCAGACGGCTCGAAGGTGACATTCCAAATGTTTACACTTGTTTCATCCGTCTTTCCACTGAGTCTCGTTCCCCACCTCCTCCCTCCACTTCACACTTGTCCTCACATTGCTCACATATGCTCATCTTTATATTTACATATATATATCATTTTTATATATGGCTCGTGAAGCCTGCCAGACGAAGAAATGAAATAGTCCCGAAAACAGCTGGAAAATTATGCAACCGTGAGGAGACTGGGCCCGTGTACATTCTGTACTGCAGGGTTGCACAACACACCGAGTTTGTTATAAGTGAGGCTGGGAGCTTTTTTTTTTTTTTTTTTTTCTCGAGGACAACAGCTTGCTTGGTGGAGTAGGCCTCCCGCAGAAGGCGTTTTCTCCGGGAACCTTAACTTCCCCTGCTGGAGGAGAAAGGAAGAGTGACTGTTGGTGGGAGCTAGCTGACGGGAAGGGAGCCAATACCAGGGACCAGTGGGGTCCAAGTCCAAGGCCTAGCAAATCTGAGACCTGGGGTTCATGAGACCCTCTCAAGGGGTGTGTGTGTGTGTGTGTGTGTGTGTGTGTGTGTGTGTGTAATTATAAGGAATTTTAATTTTCTTAATGCTAAGAAAAGAAAAGGAGAGAAACCTCTTGTAAAAGAGGAGGGTAAACAGGAAGGGGTTAAGCTGAGGCCTGGAATTCAGTCTGGGCCTAGAAAGGGGTTAAGCTTAGGCCTAGAAAGGTTAAGGTTGGGGATTCAAGCTAAACTGTGGGGTCCAGGAGACTGAAGACTGGAGTCACTTGAGGCTGATGTTGGGGCCTTGGTGAGGCCAATCCTTGAGCCTGAGTAAGATCAAAGATCTGGGTTCCATTTAGGTCTAGACTGAGGTCTAGGCTTCAGTTCTGAGGCCCGGGAGGCCAAGCTATGAGGTCATGCAAGACCAAAACTCAGGGTCCAGTTAAGACCTAGGCTGAAGGCTGAGGTACAGTGAAGTCAAGGTCCAGGGCCCACTGAGACCAAGGTGAAGGTCCGGGGTCTGGCCAGGTCCAAGCTGGGGACCCAGTAAGGCTGAGATCCACACCACAGCAACCTCGAGCTGTTGTTCCATGGGGACTGAGGGCCCCGTGTGGCTGAGGCTGCAGGTCCTGTGACTCTGCAGCTCACTTAGGAGTCAGAGTGAGAGCTGGCCTGCAGGAAGGTCACCTGCTGCCCTGAACCAGGTAAGCAGGTGCTTCCCCGAGGCTCTGATGGAGCCCCTCCCTTTAGTTGTTTATAAAGTCCAAGGTCTTCCCCTGGACAACGACGGCTTGTCTGAGAACCCTCAGACCCTGCAGATCTCACACAAAGCTACTGTGTCACCCTCAAGGAGGACTCAAGTGAACAGGGTCTTGGCTGTTAAGAGCAAGCTGGGTCATTTCAGTAGTTGCCTGGCCCTGGGACTCTACCCTCCCTCGACTGCACATCCCATAGTCTCATAGATCCAATCACTAAAGGAAAACAATGAGATTTGTAGTCAGGCTTAAACTCTCCACTGCTGGGGCTGAGGTGGCTCAGCCAGTAAAGTGCTTGTCATACAAGCATAAGGACCTGAGTTCAATTCCCAGCACCAACATAAGAAGCCATGTGTGGTGGCAATCATCTGTAATCTCAGAGTTGGGGAGACAGAGACAGGAGGATCCCTGGCCCTCACTGGCTGACCATTCTACAAAATCAGTAAGCTCTCAGTTCAGTGAGAGACCCTATCAAAAAAACTGAGGCGGAGAGAGATTGAGGAAGACCCTGAAGTCGACCTATGATGGCCACACGTGTCTACATATGTACATATGCACACACACACACACACACACACACACACACACACACACACCCATACACACGAAGACAATATTATGGCTACAGCTGGATGGCGTGTATAATAAGGGGTGTGGTGTGTGCTGAGGGGAGCTCTCTCTCAGAGAGGTCTGTAGAGCAGGTTGGAGTGGGAGAGTTTCAGGAGGAAAGTGGCCCACAGCACAGACACAGGGAAGGAAGCACTGGAGAAGTAGCTGTCTATCCCTAGCACAGGACTTTACCCTTAGCACAGGAGCCTGGGCTTCATAGGGGTAGGAAATGCTATGATCATGAGCTCTGGGGTCTCTGTTGCTACACGGAGCAGACCGGTAACCCCCCCCTCAATGCCCACAGCCCCCCCTCCATAGCTGCCAGGCACAGGGCAGGTGAGGACATAGCAAAGCCAGGCTGGCTGCTGTCTGAAGCCTGAGACAGCTTGCAGCGCGGACCCCGCCGAGGGTTGCTAAGGAGTCTGGAGGCTCAGATGAGAACTGGAGGCTGCCCTGCTGCCTGGCCCTTCAGAAAGGAGATGGGAAATCGCCATGGGGGAACAGCGGCTGCCTGAAAGTCATTCGATTTCCTCTTTCTCATTTTCAGAAATGCAATTAGGGAGGCCGGAGCACCACGTGGGCTCTGCAATGCATGGCTGCCTAGCTGGGGCCGTGGGCGTTCTTGGGCTGCAGGTCAGCGAGCATCTGGAGGCATGCTTGTGTGTGCATCGTCATACAGGTGTGGCATTGTCTGTGCTAACCTGTGTAAAACGCATGTTCACAACAAAGCCTTATGTCCGGTCACCTGGGCAGGTTCCCTGCCAACGGCTTCTAATGGTATTTCTGTTCGGCATACCTTGAAATGGCAGTTATCCTGGGGAACCCCAAATCCTCTGTTCCCTGTCCTATCCCCCTTTCCCTCCTTCCCAGCGCCCCTGCTTTTATGCTCATACTTGGAAGACCCGGGAGACAGTTCCCTTCCTAGCCACCGTCAAACTGCAGTCAGGGACAGTATCTTCTTGTAGGCATTTTAGAAAGGTATGGCAACCTAATGCTACAGTGGAGGTCTTCATGTGGCATAGTCCAGGTGTCAGGTATTGGGTCAGAGGCCACAGAGGCCACAGAGGCCACAGAGGCCACAGAGGCCACAGAGGCCACAGAGGCGGTCAGGCCCCAGTCCCTGCCCACCCCCTGGTAGAAGACAGAAGTAGACTGAAGTGGCCAGTAGCAGGGACAGCCTAGGGTGGTTAACTGTCCCCTCTCCTCCTTTCCTTCCCCTCCCCTCCTTCCCCTCCCCCTTCCTTTCCTCCTCCTCTCTCCCCCTTCCATCCTTCCCCTCCCCTCTCCACCTCAGGCACAGCCGCACTTTTTCATAGAAAAAAAATCTTGATTTTTTTTTTTAAAAAGCCAAGCACATAATTCAAAATAAAAAAACTAAAGCCCCCCGGGCCCCCAGTGGGGAGCCCCAGTTCATCTGTTAGCCTCACTGCATTTTAAGCAACTGAAATGACTCTGCTCCCACCACAAACTTCCCAGAAGGTGGCTTCCAGGTCTCTGAGAGAAGTGTCTGGGCACCATCATGCCATCGTGAGCACTGGCGATGATGAACTTAGTACCCTTGGGGATCACCACCCCAGGCTTCATCTTCATCTGCAAGTGGCTACGTTAGGTTCCACCTTGGGGGATACCATGAGGATGATGGCAGGTTGGGGAAGATCATTTGCCCAAAAGTGTTGCTGACTGGCTAGAAGACCTGTCTTCTGGTGCACTGCGGACTATACCTTTGCCAGGGAAGAGGAAGCGGGAGGCCAGAACCCTTGGTCCAGAACAGATGGCAGTGATTGTAAGGCAGGGGCATACATTGTCTTTCTTTTGAAAGAGGCACCGGGAAGCCCCCAATCAGTATCGCAGAAGGGTACCTCCTTCCCAAAGCATATCGAGATGAACCTAATCTCTCCTCATTCCCTGGCTTTAGACAAGATGCTAATGCTGGAGACTGGCAAAGCCACACCCTACCCTGCTCTGCCTCTGGTCCTTTAGCTCCCTCCATCCCTAACTCCACCATACTTCATACTTCTTTACTGCTCTTGCTTCTCCTGGAGCATGGCAAGCTCCTTTCTGCCAAGACCTTTGCACGTTCTGGTCTTTCCGTTTAAGACTCATTGCTTAGGTGACCCATCCTGGTACGCTCTCTGCCATCAGCCATCAGCCCACATCTCCCTCCATGTTCTTTCTCTTTCTCCCATGCAGTCTTTATCACTTTTAAAAACATTCCCCATAGAACCTATCTTTGGAAATGATCTTACTTTATTGACTCATTCCACAAATATTTACTGGGCACGTACTTTGTGCCCGGCTGTTTGGTCAATTGCTCTCAGGCTTGCGGAGTGCAAAAATCTACCCTGAAATTCCTTTCACCAAAGGGTCTCCAGGCAGTGAGGGGAGGTAAAAAGCCATAGTCAACACATCCTGAAAAACCATTAAGGGTGCATACAAACACTGACTTGGGATGTCTTCGTGTAGGATTTCTCTACCATGCTGCAAATGTAATACATATTCAGTAGACACCACGGTTTGAGTTTTGAATTTGGATCTTTTCCTGGGCTGGCGAGATGCAGGTCCTATCCTCTCTCACGATGCTGGAGATCAACCATGGGTGTTTCTCTCTCTCTCTCTCTCTCTCTCTCTCTCTCTCTCTCTCTCTCTCTCTCTCTCCTCCCACCATCTCTCCCTCCCCTCCCTCCCTTCCTCCTTCCTTCCCTCTCTCTCAGACAAGGTCTCAGGCTGGCTCCCAGTTCACTACAGAACTGAGGCCAGCCTTGAACTTCTGATTTTTTCTTCTTCCACTCTGAGTGCTGGGATTGTAGACGACATGGGCCACTACACCCTGTTTATGTGGTTCCAGGGATCAAACCTGGGCTTCACGCAAGCTAGGCAAGCATTCTGCCAACTGAACTATAGCCCTACCTCCGAGCCATGGGTCCTACTTTCAGTTTACAGAGGGTCTTCAGATGAGGCCCTGTGTAAGCTCAGGAGCATCTGCAGGGATCCCTGTCGACAGCGCAATCCTGCACAGTGACCACAACCACACTCTGTGCACTTGTGCTGCTGGGGATCAGCTCTGGGCCCTTCATGTGTGTTAACCCATTTGATTGACAAAGCACACGGTGGTGTGCAGGAAACCATTGCACCCATATAGTTACATAAAAGGCCCTAAACGGAGGTCAAGCAAGTGTCCCGGGGGCTGTGACACAGAAGGAGCAGCCTGCCTCACGACCTCTTCAGGAGCTGAAACCACCTATGCCGGTGAGCAGAGAAGGAATCCTCTTTTCTGTAGCCCCGGGAAGCAAGACCCATGATGCCTTGGTCAGCCAAACCCCAATGGGGAAGAGAGAGGGGGAAGCGGCCCCTTCCAAAGGGACCTTCACACAGGCAGCAATCTGACTTGGGAGTGGTTCACATCTGTCTTCCGTTGGAAATGGATATTAGTGTCTGATCCCAGTGTTACTGTGGGGACAGGGCCTGCACCAGATGAGTTACTGGAGTCGCTGTGGGGTATTATCCTGGGGCCGTCACATCTGAGTAGAGGTAAAGAAAGTCCAATGGCTCAGTTTCAGGCATGTGGCACCCAATAGTGTGTGTGTGTGTGTGTGTGTGTGTGTGTGTGTGTGTGCAGGTCTGGGAGGGATGCTGATGTGTGGGGGGAGGGTACAGGGTGTAGCAAGGATGTGGGGGCAGATTGCCGAGCTAATTAGAGGGCAGAGGCAGCCAACGACAGCTTTGATGTGGGGATAAGGAATGGGAAGGGCCTGAGATGTTCTGGGATCTCTGGCTGAGGGCTTGTCTGTGTGGCAAGTGGATGGGGACTTGGAGCGTTGGAGATGGGGGCCCTTCTGGGTAGTGAGTTGGGTAGGTGAGGCTCTGAAATGCTCTGATAGGGATGTCTATGGGAGCTGTATTTACAGGCTAGAATAGTCCTGCCTGGGGTCACAGACATACACAGTCTGCCACCCCCTGGGAAAGGGTGAGATTACCTAAGAAGGGGAAAACCCCAGGATCGAACCTGAGACTTAGGGGACAGTGTCAAAAAAAACGTGTTATCTTCCCCCACCTGGCCCCTGTCTGGAGCCACATTTGCAAAAACAACAGGGTGCAGGAGCGACAAACAAAATAAAGAAAATGAAGTTGGAGATGGCTTCTGGGTAAAGTGCTTGCCCGTGCAAGCAGGAGGGCCTGAGTGGCGGCTCTGGCACCCAGGGCACGGCAGGATGTGAGCCAGGGCTGGGGACACAGTGACAAGAGAATGCTTGGGACTTGCTGGCCAGCCAGTCCTTCTCTGAGGCCAGCGAGAGACCCTGCCTCAAAAACGTAAGTGGGAAAGTGAGTGAAGGTGTACACACACACACAGACACACACACACACAGACACACACACACACAGAGACAGACAGACAGAAACAGAGAGACACAGAGACACACACACACACACACACACACACACACACACACACACACACACAGAGAGAGAGAGAGAGAGAGAGAGAGAGAGAGAGAGAGAGAGAGAGAGATCTTTTTCTTTATTCCCATCAGAGGAGGAGGAACACTATTTTTCCAGGAGAAAAGATGGCCAGCTGCTCTGTGAGACCCCACTTCAAATGTCCCGAAGACCTTATGGAGTCCTGGGGCTTTTACCGAGGAAACTATGCCTGAAGCTTTGGAGAAGTGGGCAATCTATGTTCAGGAAGGATCTTCCTATGAGCCATGGGCCTGGGACTAAGGGAAGGGCTCTGAGGTATCACCTAGAGAAGAAGCGGGGGTGGGGGGTGGAGGGGGTCCCCAGGAGCCCTTAGTGACTTCAGCAATGACCTGTGAATGACTTTGCATCTATCTTTCTTGCCACCAGGGGCCTGGTTCTAAAGCTTCATTTTCAGGACTGTGGTCAGCCCCACATGGAGGCTTCAGCTCTTTTAAAACTTACCTTTTTGATATCAGGAACAGCACATGATCAGGCTTGACTAGGGGTAAGGAACTTGACCGAGAAGAAACAAAGCCCTAAGGACAAAGATGGGTGGTATGTCTTATTAAGGCCTGGGCCTGGGTGCCACATGGGCTGAGTGCCACAGACTGTAAGAAATGAAGAAGTGACCACAGGGGCTTAGGAAAAAGTTTTTGTACACAAAACCCCACAGTGAGGCAGAATGGGCCCTTTATATATGTGTTGGTGAATTCTACACAATCTATAAGTGATATAGTGTAGGAGAATGTAAACACAAAGTCACATTGGGAAAATTTTCACCAAGGAGGGGGTACCTGGAACTGTGTGGCATTCTTATTTGGAAAGAAAGGCAGATAAAGAACAGATGCTGTTCCATGGACTCTCAATGTCCATGCTGTCCCAGGCCCCCACCCCTGCCTGCCAGCATCTGGTTAACCCAGTCTCCATCCTCTGGTCAGCTAGCTTCCCAGGAGGGTGATGAGACACCTGTGTTGTGGCTGTTTTCCTTGCCATCCAGGACAAGGACGATTCCCAAGTGGCAGTGCCCTGGATGTCATAGCTGAGCTCTGGAGCTGCCAGCCCCACAGACTTCTTGTGGGGGACATATTGTATTTCCCTGGGGTGTTTATGGGCTGGGTTATTTGTAGTTGGAAGCATTTGTAAGGACCCAGGAGGCTTCCAGGAAGAGAGTGTTAGACCTGGTAGTCCCACCCCCATCCCTGGCCCCATGAGAGGCCAGACACAGGTGAGCTTAGAGGTACAGACCCTGCCCCAAGTGAACTAGATGTCACTGCCTGCCATACTCAGGTGTCGCTTTTAAAGTTCTCCCCTGCTCTCTCTGCTAGGTTGAGCATATGCGGAAATGCGGTCACTAGTGAGCTTTGGGCTGTATTCTTCCCTGGGTCCTTATTGCTTAGATTGAGACTTTTGACTGAGCCTACATCCTTATGCATCCAGATTTCAGGCCCTTTCCGTTCCAGACAGCACTGATCCCAGTGACCAAAGGACACCTTCATGTGGAGAATAACAAAAAGAAAATGCTGTGTAAACGCCACCACCCACGTTCGTTCCCTTGCCTGACACAGCTCCCTGTCAGGGTGTGCATGTGGGGGTGGCTTGGGAGGCAGCAATAATGACACTCCCAGAAGGCCACCAGCCGCCACTTTCTGTTCAATCAGCGTTCCCCTGACATATTGCTTACCAAAGCCACTCCTGGCCAGAACTCCACCAGCGCATCTGACGGGGCCACCGCACCTGCTGTTTGCCAACAATGGAATTGGATGGAGCCGCTGTCTCCAGAGGCCCCACGGCAAGGTCACTAAACGCCTCTCACTTGAGAGGCTCTGTGCATGGGGCCCAGTGGGACCGGAAGGGTCTGAGTCCTTTCCCACAACCCCTGGAACTTGCTGTTTGGGAAGGAGGTCTGTGAAACACCACTGCCCCCATGCACTTGGAAACCCCTGCCAATGAAGGGGACCTTGAAATAGGAGCAGAACGGCTTCTGGGGAGCTGCTTTCTGTCAGACATCTGTGCACAGGGATGGCTCTCAGATGGCTCCTGTATCTAAGGACGTTTGTCCTGGCATCTGTGATCAGGAAATCCAGGGCAGAGCAGAGAGATGGGGGGACACTTCTCTGCTGAATACCCTGAACATCCCTTCCACTGAGGGCTGAGGACAGTCTCCCCTTTCCTTCCTTCTCTCTCTGTCTCTGTCTCTCTTTTATTCTTCTAAAAAATATTTTATTTTTTATTTTTATTGTATTGTATTTTTGCCTACATGTATGTCTGTGCATCATGTGCATGCAGTGCCCATAAAGGCCAGAAGAGGGCACTGGATCATGGAACTGGAGTTAGAGATGGTTGTAAGCCATCATGTGGGTGCTGGGAATTGAACCTGGATCCTTTGGAAGAGCTGCAAGTGTTTTTATGTAGGGAGCCATCTTTCCAGCTCCCACATTCTCCTTCGCTAATGTTCCTTAAGATGAATGGCCAGGAAGGGTCCCTAGCTCTTTCTGTACTTTGAATCACTCAGATTTTAAAGGGTTGGGTTTGGAGGATGAGATCTGAGCCTGAGTTATCCTCTTCCCATCCCTCCCCACACCAGGATGTTCTGGATCACCATGCTGCTGCATTGCCTTCAGTGGCCAGGCTTCTTACAATCACAGCAATGAGCAGGTGAGGTTCAGGACAGGGACAGGTGGGGACTGGGTCAAGTGAGAGAGGGAAGCCGGAAGCTCTTCCAAGCTCAAATGAAAATGATGGCCTACAACCATGCAATGGCTGAATCTGCCCTGTTGGCTTTTAGTTCTTGGCGTTGGTATTGAGAGTGAATGAATAAACAGACCCAAGGGACTAGAAGCATTGGGGATTTTGTTTCCTGTATCCTATCATTTAGCCAATTAATTAATTAATTAATTAATTAATTAATTAATTAATTTAGTTATAGACAGGGTCTCTAGCCCAGGCTGGTCTCAAATGTGCAGCTTTTGATCCTCCTGCCTCAACCTCTGAAGTGCTGGGGATGGTAGACCAGCCCTCCACTAACTCAGCTGTGTGTGCACACATACACACAGACACACATGCATACATGCAGAGAGAGAGAGAGAGAGAGAGACAGAGACAGAGAGAGACAGAGACAGAGAGAGACAGAGACAGAGAGAGACAGAGAGAGAGTAAGCAGTCTGTTGGGACATGTCAATAACCCATGTTCTCCACCAAAGGGTTTAAAATTGGAAGTTTGCAGGCCTGATTCAGCCATAGCATCTTGCAGGACCTCGTTGTGAGGACTACCAGCTGGGCCAGGCTGGTGAAGGATTTCCACTGGCCCTGCTTAGGGGTCCACCTCATCACTGGCTTCTCAGCTCCAGCCTCCCTTTAGGTAGGCAGTAGTAGCTAGGATCTGGCAAATCTCTCAATTTTCATTTTATTTATTTTGGGGGACAGTGATATTTGATTTATGGTGAAATGGAGAGATTGGCTTCTCCTTCGCGGCAGTGATTTAAGGTATCCTTCAATTTTTAAAGTAAAATATTAAGCGCTACATAAGGAAACAGTAGTAGAATGTGGTAGGTGGTAGAAAAATAAAATTGATAATGACCATCCACGTGGTCGGGAAATGAGGGGGAGGGGATGAGACCCCTGAAGTAGGTGAAGCTACTGGATGAGTTTCCTTTATCTTGCCTGGAGAATCACAGGCAAATTCAGTCTTCAGCAAGGCAGCTAGCCTAGCCCAATCCTGGCCTGCCTGGTCCCCCTCATCTTCCGATTCAGTCTATGCTGCTTCTCACTCAGTCTTCCAGGATACCCCACTGTAGAATCATCCCCTTCTGCCACACTGGGATTCCAGCTCCAACTCTGGGACAAGCTGGGTCATCAGAGATCATAAGAACCATGCCTTCAGGGTACATGTGTCAGGAGGGGACCTGCAGCAAATTGACAGATAAGTAGCCTGTTTAATAATTGTGGCTCAGCATGAATGTGGGCCCAAATGCAGCCACACCTCCTAATTCCTCCAGAAAAGTTAGAAATACAATTCTAAAAATTGAAATGTCATGATTTTATCTTTCTATCCCTTTTTCTTTTGAGGTTTGTCTGTTGTAAGAGAAAATCTCACTCTGTGGGTCAGGCTGGCCTCAAAGTCATGGCAATCCTCCTGTCTCAGCCTTCCTAGTGCTGGAAGTACACACATAAGCTGCTATGCCCAATAATCTGGTCATTTTTCAGTGTTGACAATAAGAATCGACAACATCTGAAGGCTAGCCCAGCCTCAGGTGTTCTCAGGAGACAACGAATCTTCCGAGTGGACACAGCTGTCACACGGCAATGCCCAGTGCCCTCCCACCCATGTCCCAGGAATGACGGACAAAACCAAGGATATGAAATCACGGTTAGAGCCTGGCGGTGGTGGCACACACCTTTAATCCCAGCACTCAGGAGGCAGAGGCAGATGGATCTCTGTGAGTTCGAGGCCAGCCTGGTCTACAAAGGGAGTTCCAGGACAGCCAGAGCTAAATGTGAAACCCTGTCTCGAAAAACACAGAGTCAGTTGTACAAATCATGTATTTCCCCACGAGATGGGGCCCTCCTGTTCATAAGGAGTCATTTCCGGGTCTTCTGCCCAAGGCCCTGCCATACAGGCCTGGGGCAGGGTGAATGGAAGATGGAAGGGACAGGTGTCCACTCTGGGAGAGCAAAGCAAAAATTGGACATAACATTGCATAGATGTTCCAATAGAAGGGAGCTTGAGGGAAATACTCGGGAGGACCTGAGGTGGGGGGAATCACTGTGTTCAGGGTCAACAGGCTTAGCAGGACAATGACTC